>PITA01002343.1:0-94231 GCA_004023965.1 Spilogale gracilis
AAAGGCAAACTCGAAATGGATGAAAGACCTCAACGTGAGGTAGGAATCCATCAAAATCCTGGAAGAGAACATAGGCAGTAACCTCTTTGACATCGGCCACAGCAACTTCTTTCAAGACACGTCTCCAAAGGCAAAGGAGACAAAAGCGAAAATGAACTTCTGGGACTTCATCAAAATAAAAAGCTTCTGTACAGCAAAGAAAACAATCAACAGAACAAAGAGGCAGCCCACAGAATGGGAGAAGATATTTGCAAATGACACTACAGACAAAGGGCTGGTATCCAAAATCTATAGAGAACTACTCAAACTCAACACCCAAAAAGAAGATGAACACATCAAAAAATGGGCAAGAGACATGAAGAGGCACTTCTCCATAGAAGATATACAAACGGCTAACAGACACATGAAAAAATGTTCAGCGTCACTAGCTATCAGGGAAATTCAAATCAAAACTGCACTGAGATACCACCTTACACCAGTCAGAATGGCCAAAATTAACAAGACAGAAAACAAGTGTTGGAGAGGCTGCAGAGAAAGGGGAACCCTCTTACACTGTTGGTGGGAATGGAAACTGGTGCAGCCGCTTTGGAAAACAGTGTGGAGATTCCTTAAAAAATTGAAAATAGAGCTACCCTATGACCCTGCAATTGCACTACTGGGCATTTACTCCAAAGATACAGATGTAGTGAAAAGAAGGGCCATATGTACCCCAATGTTCATCGCAGCAATGGCCACAATTGCCAAACTGTGGAAAGAGCCAAGGTGTTCATCAACAGATGAATGGATAAAGAAGATGTGGTACATTTATACAATGGAATACTATGCCTCTATCAGAAAGGATGAATATCCAACTTTTGTAGCAACATGGACTGGACTGGAAGAGATTATGCTGAGTGAAATAAGCCAAGAAGAGAAAGTCAAGTATCACATGGTTTCACTTACTTGCGGTGCCTGAGGGGTAACCTGGAGAACAGTGGGAGAAGGAAAGTAAATGGGAACGAGGGTAATCTAGGGAGGGAAACGAAACAGCAGAGACTTTGGACACAGAAACAAACTGAGGGACTTGGAGGGAGGGGAGTGGAGGGATGGGAGAGCCTGGTGGTGGGTACTGGGGACACCTAAAGCGTGGAGCACTGGGTGTGGGGAATGGGGAATGAATCTTGGAACACTGGGGAAAAAAAAAATTAGTAACAATAAAAAAAAAAAAACCTGGAGGCATCACACTGCCTGATTTCAAACTATATTATAAAGCTATGGTGATCAAAACTCGATGATACTGGTTTTAAAATCTGCACATAGGGCGCCTGGGTGGCTCAGTGGGTTAAAGCCTTTGCCTTCAGCTCAGGTCATGATCTCAGGGTCCTGGGATTGAGGCCCTCATCGGGCTTCTCTGCTCAGCAGGGAGCCTGCTTCTGCCTCTCTCTCTGCCTGCCTCTCTGCCTACTTGTGATTTCTCTCTGTCAAATAAATAAATAAGATCTTTTTTTAAAAAAGTCTGCACATAGAACAAATAGAATAGAGAGCCTAGAAATAAACCCATGTATATATGGTCATTAATTTATGACAGAGGAGCAGAGAATATACAGACAGAAAAGGACAGCCTCTTCAATAAGTGGTGCTGGGAAAATAGGACATCACATGCAAAGGGATGAAATGGTACCACTACACACCAAAACTAAAAATGGAGTAAAGACTTGAACATGGATCGGAAGCCATAAAACTATGAGAAAACATAGGATGTAATCATCTTGATTATAAGTCATGCTGTTATTTAAATCTGACTACCAAAACCAGAGGCAACAAAAGCAAAAACAAACAAGCAAGACTACATCAAACTAAAAAGCTTCCACAAAGGAAACCAGTAACTGCATGAAGAGTGGGAGAAAATATCTGCAAATCATTTTACATCTGATAAGGGACTACTATCTAAAATGTGTTTTAAAACTAACAATTCAATAGCAAAGAATAAACTGTCAGTAGATTTTATTGAACAGTTAATACCTGACTTAAAACTACATATTAAAGTTAACTTACATTACTGGGAAACTGCTGCAATAGAGTGAATACCCAGCACTGTCTAATTTGCCGAATATTACAACTTCATGAAAATGATCCAGAATGAATGTCCTAGCCAGTACAATAGAACTAGAAAAAAAGCAATAGTAGGCATCAAGAATGGAAAGAACTAAAACTGTCTGTATTCACATATGAGGTTGATCATCCATTAGATTATTCCTTGGAATCTACAGAGAAGCTACTAGAATAAATGAGTGTAGCAGGGTCGCAAGATAGAAGATCAGGGCGCCTGGGTGGCTCAGTGGGTTAAAGCCTCTGCTTTTGGCTCAGGTCATGATCTCAGGATCCTGGGATCGAGGCCCGCATCAGCTTCTCTGCTCGGCAGGGAGCCTGCCTCTCAGCCTACTTGTGATCTCTGTCAAATAAATAAAATCTTAAAATATATATATATACGAGATCAATATACAAGAGTCAGTGTGTGTGTGTGTGTATAATGCAAAAAAAGGTGAATCTCAATTGTATTGTATGGAAAAAGCCAGGCAAATCAAGAATACATTATTCTGCCTTATTCCATTCATATAACATTTTATGAAATACAAACTAATCTATAATGATAGAAATCACAGGAATAATTGCCTGGTGGCCAGGAAGAACAGGAAGGGTACATAATGTAATACTAAAATTATTTTTAAGATAATTTGAGCTAATGATTTAAAGACAATTTTCATGACCTTGGAAAGTTTTGCTGCTCTGCTCTTACAAATCACTAATGCTCCTTTCATTATCCTCTTCAATTCATCTTTATTTCATAGTGTTTCTTGTTTGTAGTTTTTATATTGATCTTTGTTAATTGTAAATGTTGAAGTGAAAGTAAATATGACTAAGTTTAGATAAATCTTTCTTGTAAACTCTTACTCAAATTAAATCTCAAATTGTTAGGCAGAATTTTTTTTTTTTTTTTTTTACTGATGAGTTGAAATTCTCTGGGCTTGATTACTCTTCAAGTAAACGCTTAGTTTGAGTATCTATGCAAATGGAATAGAGGGAAAGATTCAGAATTAAAGTTTGGATAATGTAGAAATACTGTGACACAGTTTGGTGTAAAATCTGTGTAATAGGGTAGAAGTAATCTTCAGATTCTTAATATGCCCTATTTTTCCCTTTCTGCAGAGTGTATATAAATGTGACTTCCTGAACTTGCAGCTTCAGCAGCCACTCCAGCTTGCACAGGATGCTATAGATGCCTTTTTGAAGCAGCTGAAAAACCCTATTGATTCTCTTCCTGGAGAACTTTTCCATGTGGTGGTTTTCTCTCTCCTCCTTTCTTATTTTCCATCGCCTTACCAACGATGGATTTGCTGCAAGAAAGCCCATGAACTGTTAGTGTTAAATGGTTTATTGCTTATCATCACACCTGATTCCTCCCATCAGAACCGTCATGCAATGATGATGAAAAGCTGGAAGATTGCCATAGAATCCCTAGGCTTTAAACGTTTCAAGTATTCGAAATTTTCACATATGCATTTGATGGCATTTAGAAAAATCTCCCTAAAAACCACAAGTGACTTGGTTAGTAGGAACTACCCAGGGATGTTATATATTCCTCAAGATTTCAACAGTGTAGAAGAGGAGGAATATTCTAACCCTTCCTGCTACGTTCGATCAGATATAGAAGATGAACAACTAGCATATGGTTTCACAGAGCTCCCTGATGCTCCGTACGACTCAGATTCTGGAGAAAGTCAAGCCAGCTCTATTCCTTTCTATGAGCTAGAAGATCCCATATTACTTTTAAGTTAGTATCAAAGTAAAAGGCCCTTTGAGTCCAGTGTAATTGCTTACACTAATCAAAAATACTAACATGAACTCAGTACTTAAAACCTAGTTTGCGTAGAAGAAATGCAAAGGTTTACAGAGTTTGCTATTTTTTTCTACTTCTGGATTTTAAAATTTATTCTTATATAGAAAGCTTAAAGTTTCATGCAGAGTGACTCCTGTCATAGCAGAAACCACTGTTACTTTAGCATTTAGCACTAAGATATCGTAGAAAGGTACCTTTTTTCTTTAGTGCTATTGTGAAAATGAAGCATAATTTGCTATGTATTTTTCTTTTTTAATCTTTTCAGTGTTGACTTTAAACCATTGCAATGAGAAAGATATGTAGAAAGCTGTAGCTTGCACTTTGATTACTCACAAGTTAAATGTGACAGAGGTAGATTGGTTTAGTTGTTTTGTGATGCACTTATTCTCTTTTCTAGCTAAATTGTTATCTGTTACGGAAAGCCATTTTCTGTTCAGTTTTATATGATGATCCATCATTTCCTCAACCTTTTGGAATTGATTTTTTTTTTTTCTTTTTTGCTCACTTGGCAGCATCAGACATTTGGGGAAAGATTTCCCCCAAGTATGTATTCTAATTTCATTAGTACAGTACAATAAACACCATTGGCAAAGTAGAATGTTCGTAACTTTCATGTTGATTTAGGCCTTGGTGTTAAGTATACTTAACTGTGAGAGTTCACTCTTACCTTTTTTAAATCTAGGTTTCATTTACAAAATTTTCTATTTAAGCAAGGAACAATACTCAATCCTGACCTGAAACACCTTTGTGAAAGGGTTTGCACTTCTAAGAGTTTATGTTCTGTCTAGACCAACCTTATTAGGGTTTTCACCTTTCCATTAAGGAGGTGTGCTGCACTACAAGTCTGGAATTATATAGAAAAATTTTAAATTAACCCTCTGCTAGCAAACTCATAAAATGGTTTTGACCTTTCGGTATTCTAATTTCTATCAAAACTCTAGCAGAAAATTTTCTTTGAATATATAAACCATTAGTTGGCTGTGGGAATTTTCCCTTTCCACAATGATAAGTGACTTTCTGTGTTTCTGAATCAGAAGCAAATGATTAAGGAGAAAAATATGTCCAAACAAGACAAGATTAGTTAAGTAGCTAAGAACATTTGGTCCACATTGTCTTGTCAGCCAGCAATTGTCATGTAAACTGTCATTTTTAAGAGTGCCACTGTGTGGATTTTTTTTTCAAGTGGTTATTACATTAAAATTACCTCATACTGAGGTTTTTGCACTGAAGTATCAGTTTCAGAATTCATGGTTAATGGGGCGTGTGTGTGTGTGTGTGTGTGTGTGTGTGTGTGTGTTCATTCGTTCTTAAAGGAAACTTGCATTTTCGATAGTTGATCCTAAATTTCATCAACTGCACTTCTTTACTCTGGTAAAATTGATGTTTTTGTGCTTATTGTGAGTTGCTGTAGTTAACTTTGAATGTCAAGCTTTATGTAGAAAGACAAAATTACCCTTTAAGATATCAGTGTTTGGGTATATATACCTGATATTTCAAATTAAATTTCACGTTCTAAATTAATGAAAGTAATAGGATTGTAAGTAACCTAAAAAGTCAGTTTGAATGAATGCAGTAAATATTGGTTGCTCAAATATACCAAAAGTAACTTGAAATGTTTCATTTACTTTCAATAGCTTCAAAACCCTTAATTGATTTTTCTTTCCAATTAAGCACTATAGGTCCCATCTTATCTCCTCCAAAAGAAGGGGAAAAAAACCACTGTGTTTTAGTAGCACAAAACTGTTTTGGCAGTACCTATTTTACCCATACTGCCCATTTCCTTTGATTTGGCTATGATCTTAAGGGCAAAGAAAACAATATATCTAATTAAATGCTTTGAAAGTAAATGAAAACCATGCTTTTGAGAGGCTGGTTTAAGTATGACCTCAGAGTCGGCCTTTGTGTTACAGCTAACATGTTGGTGCTATAAATTCTTCTGATTGTTTACAGATGTTGATTCTGCTTATGCTCCAAAGTGTGCATGATGTATTTTAAGTAGTACTTTAAAGAAAAGTCTCTTTATAAAACTTACTCCCACTTAGTATAAATTTGTTTCGATTTATAAATATTTGTTACTGTAAATTCAGCTTCAAATTAGGTTGGTACAGGATTTAAACTAATACATATTCCATTCCACCAAAGCCAGTTTAACATTTATGTGTTAAAATATAAGCAGTTCCTGTGGCTTGGTGCCAGGAAATATAGGTAATAAGAGAAGTTAACAGAACCTTCTAATACTGAAGGGGTACTCTTGAGAATGATTTCATATGGATATAAGTAAGTTTTAAGGGTCTCCTGTCTCACAACAGGATTCTCCAAAATAATTTAGAGTTTCAAAAATAAATGATCATTTGATTAGATTCTTCAAGATCATGACTAGATCAAAAATGGTTTATATCATAGTTGCCAAATGGTGGGAGATGGCATACCTGAAAATGTATGTGTTTGTTGTATTTTTTCACATTTTTGTGAACAAAGCACATTTATTAAAAATTTTAAATTTTCTAATATTCATTGTCTGTTACTTAAAACCTGAAAGTTTTGTGCTCTTTGACTTACATACTAAGTAATTTCAAAATTGGGAAGCAGTTTAGAATTTGAATGGCCTCCAGAATTTTCAGGCTAGGTTCATCTACTCAAATTCCTTAATTTCAGAAATTGATTCATCAAAATACAGAGAACTCAAGTGACAACCTAATGTTATGTATTGTCATGCTGTTATCAAAGAACCAGGGACAACAACCTGCATAAATTCTAGTTCATTGTAGGTCTCCTTTTTTTGGAAGTTACTTCTCTCAGAGATAATTAAGTGTATTAGTTATTTTATGGCAGCAGATGTTTTTCTCATGATGTCTAACAGTTCTTTATCCACTGAGTGAATGCTTGAACTTTACCATATACTGTATGCTGGGGAAACGTTACCAAATACAGTATACTGGGGTGGTCACAGTCCCTTGCTTTTGTAGAGCTGATGATCTAATGGAGAAGCAAGCATCCTACATAGAGTTAACATCTCTATTTAGGAATGATTGCCTACTAATCCTTATACCTTTGCCCCTGCCCAAGTCCCTTAATTTGTTTACCAAAGATGAAACAGAATGCAAAAAAGTTTTAAACACAACTGTTCAAATTACAAACACATAAGGGCAAGAGGTATGTATTGTTCATCTCTCTAGAGAAGTGCAAGCTACAAACCAATTCTCTAATTGTAAAAGGTAAAAAAAAAAAAAAAAAAAAAACGGGGGGGGGGATCAAGCTGTCGCTGTATTTTCCCCACATTTCTCTGAGCACAGTGCTAGAAAGGTATTCTTCAAGAGTCCACACACTAATATTTGCTTCCCATTTGGTGTTACAAATTGGTAGGTAATAGCAAAGGTAGAAGACAAATTTTTCTTTCTTGCAAAAAACAGATTACGACGAATGTATTTAAAAATTGATTTTTTCCAAAAAACCTGAATTGCGGTAATCTCCATAAAGTTTCATAAAATTTCATGTCCATGATCCACTGCCAACAGAAAGTTCCCCAAGATTATTAGTAGTAGCCTATATTACACAATACTCAATAAACAAAGAAGCTACATAGCTAACCATTTTCTTAAGGACCTCTAAATATTATAAAAAGAGGGAAGTATTGGGTTTTCTAAACCCTATTTTTCTTATTAAATTCATATCCCAACAATTGGAAAGACTATCTTAAACTTAGATTTGAATATTTTATCATCCTAAATTTAAGATTGAGTTCAATAGTTTACTGTGCATTTTTCAACAAGAATCTTGTTACATCTAGCACTGTTGAGTGGTAACTTTCGGTCAACATCAGCAGTGTTCAACTTAATTGGAATTTTTTAACCATACACTTTTGTTCAAATAGAAAGTTATTCTACTTTTTGCCATATAAAGCATTTGTGATTAATGTCCCTGCATAATTTTAGTAATCAGAAATATTGACAACTACTTTATATCGTAGATTGTACCAGTTTCTAAGGGTGGGTCCTTCAATAGTCCAAAATGGTACCTCCTTCTATGTTTTTTCTAATTAAAGAAAAATACAAAGAATTAGGTCGTAGATACTGCAGAATTGTTTTCTTAAATTTGTCATAAATAATGAGAGGGCTGTAAAACAAATGTGTTTAATACTACTGGATTGAATGCCTGTGTAAACCATAAAAATGGTAGGGAACATTGCTCAAAATATAAAACAATGCCAATAGTTTTCCTAAACCCAAGCCTTTTTGCAGTTCTTTTAGGAGAAAAGTCAGGAGAATATGCTTGCATGCTTTTTTTGCATATATGTCTCACCTACTAAAGGCAGTCACAGCCAAGTAAATCATTCATTGGTGTCCTGATAACATTCTTTTGGTCTTTGAGCCGGCATGGAGAAAACTTGAGTACAGAGGTATTCTATATAAAGCTATTGTAGAATCCACATTTAAGTCCTACGTATTTGTTCCCTACATCTACAAAATCTTTGTTGCAGCCAGCTAATGCCAAGCTTTAGCGATGCCTATTGCCTTGTACCCAAGAAAAAGGATACAAAAATGGCCATGGCCAGTATTAATTTAGTTCTTCAAACTCTTGTTTTATAACACATCTTTGTATGGATAAGAGTTTGCAGACACAGGTTAAATGTAGAAAAGATAAAGTCAACAACAACAAAGTTTTCTAATTAACACAGACCTTGTCACTAGGAATCCAAGAACTAACACGTTTCCCAAAGGCAAGCATGGATGAACCACTCCACAGAAATAAGGTAGGTGGGTGATTGCTGGCAAAAAGAGAGGCAGGCGGACCAAATTCCTATAGCCCCTCTGCAAGAAGAAATGCTTAAGGAAACAGACCTAGGACAAAAAGAGGGGCTATGGTTCGACTATAAAAACAGAGCTTTGTTTTCTAAACTCACTGAAGCATGAGCACCGATAAATGTCCCAAAGAAGTTACTGTGCAAATAAAGTAAGTACTTGGGAATTTTAAAGTAAGAAGAAAACATTTTTATCAAGAGGAAATGTGATCCTTTGGAGCTTGTGTAACCAGAAGTATTACCAAGATGGGGGAGGGGGGTGCCCAATGGCATGGAGAATGGTGCCAGTTGGAATGAGAAGCTATGGAATGGGAGTTAGGATGTCATAAGTCATCTCTTTAGTCTTATGACTGGACACATATAAAAACTGCTAATACCAATTTTATACTTCAAAAATCAAAAGTCCTTTTAATGAACAAATGTTTTTCTCTCTGGAAGTTCTCAAGTGTGAAGCAGCAACACCAGCAACATCATTGGTGTAGAGATAATATTCTAGACAAATATAGGGGGATAATAATACATCTATAGATTAATTTCACTTTTCAAAGAATGTGAAGCATGAAATTCAGAAGAGAGCAAGTATAGGTCTTATAACAGGTCATTTTAGATTATATACAATATTAAGAAATACACTTGGAGTTGTTTTTGAGTAATGACGAATTTTCACAACTAGGCCTTATGGTCCCTAAACAACCATGAGGATTATTTGTGAAATCGGTAATTCAAGTTAGGGATACAGTTTGTGGCAATGATTAAAAGCAAAGTTGTTTTGACCATTTACTCAATGCTGACTCATAAATTGAGACCTAATTACTGCACTATTGCACTGGACTAGGTACCATAAGGTATGGATGTGCATTGTGCTTTTCAGGGCCGACAAGGTAACTTGAAGAAAAAAATTCATTAGCTTTAATATGAGGCAACAAAGGCTAAAATTGCAGAATAGCAATACTGCACTACAGAACATAGCAATGAAATCTGTTCACATGATCTTTTGGCATTAATGTTCATGACCAATCGATGCAATTTACTCAAATATATCCAGATAGTCCTTATCATCCAAGTGCCAAATGTCAACAGTGTTGCCCCTTCCCACCTCTCCAATCAACCTCCAACATGCTCTCCTTAACCTTCTATGATGAAGTCCTGGGGTAAGGGTTAGGGAACAAGCCTGTGCCCATCTTTGTACCAGCTAGTCCCTCTGCCTAGAATTTCTTCCTCTTATTTTGGATTTGTAGGAGTAGTTTATTTTTGTTATCCAGGTCTTAGCTTACATATCACCTCCTAGGGCATGCTTCCCTGTCCACGTAATCAAGTAGTCTTCACATCACCATAAATAACTCTGCATAACTAATTATCTGATGTTTATCTTTTTCCTTATCTATAGGTGTGGCCAAGGCCCTCATCTGTTCTGTATCTTCAGCCTAGCAAAGTGCCTTGCAACAAAGCAGGTGATCAATAAATATAAGTATATATTATAAATAAATTCATCTTACCTTATAAAATCCAACTGAGAAGACAGAGGACCATGGCTGATACTCAGTTTATGAATCTTGTGGGGTGGTCTGGTTTTGTTAGTTTATTAATATATTCTCAAAATTAGGATATCAGTCAATTTATACTTTAGAAAAGTCTGAATTGGTTTGTAGAAAATGTCACTTAGATCAATACTAAGTGATTTGGAGCTATATAATTTTTCTCCCCTCTACTTACTCCCACCCATTTAAATTTGTTCTATCTTAATCTCCTTATCATACTTTCTCACCATGACTCTCTCAATGATATCCAATCCCTACCTTCCTCTCACTGACAATAAAGAATTGAAGCTTGTACACAATCATTAGCTTTGCTACATCTAAGGAAGATTCAGCTAGTTGATCTCTGTAGAGAAATAGTGCTCCAGTAGCTTAATTCATGTAAGGGATACATTATGCCAAACATCACTAAACACTGCGAAATTTGGGGCAAAGTTCTTCATAGAACCTGTTTCTTAATCCACAAAATTCACTTACAGGGTTACTCTGATAAGTTTACTGAGTTTCTGTACAGTAAATAACACAATCTTGCCACATAGTATGATCAGCAGTTTCTATTATCTATTTTAGTAAATAGCCATTAATAGCCCTATTCCTCTTTTCTTAGTCTGACTATTCTGTGCCCTCCACACACATTGACCATTTCATCTTCACCATTCACCACCAATTCAAAATCTGACATCCACTCCTTAGAATCGTACTGAGCAAGTTAGTCAGTGTTCAATTTTCTCATCTTCAATTTTCTCCCCCATGACATAATTTCCTCCCAGAAAATGACATAAGATACCCAATCCACTACAACCTACCCTGCAAGATGTCAGTGGAAACTACAAAACAAACCTCAACACAAGATTATCTTGCCTCTTTATAAGATGACTTCATCAGGATGGGTAACCACTTCCTTAGTATGTTTTTGGTTGGGTTTTTTTTTTTAAGATTTTATTTATTTGATAGAAACACAGACAGAAAGGAAACACAAGCAGTGGGAGTGAGAGAGGGAGAAGCAGGCCTCCCACCAAGCAGGCAGCCCGACTCAGGCCCCATCCGGAGACTCCAGGACCACGTCCTGAGCCAAAGGCAGAGGCTTAACCACTGAGCCACACAGGTGCCCCTCCTTAGTATGTTTGATTCAACTATCCGGTAATTATCAAAGAATTTCCATAAATATAAAGGACGGCAGTTAATAGGAAGTAGTAGTTGGTTCACAACCCTCTCAAGAGCTCTTGGAAGTAATCTGAAACAGGCCCTGAATGTGAAGGGCATGGAGAGAACAAAGAAAGAGGCCACTCCAGCCTGGTAGGTGGCAGTTTTAATAAACAAAGGGAACTTAATACACAAGGCTTGTCCAGGGCAGAGGCAAGTCGAATGGATCCCTGCACCTGCTCGAGAAATCTTAAAAGCTTCTAAAAAGGCCTTAACTGGATTCAATCATGCATATCCTTCAGGTGTTCTCAATACCACATCATTATCTCAAGGCTATGTGCTCAGAGCAGCCTGTGGGAGTGGGAATGGCAAGCAAAACACACATTCCAAGGACAGGGGAGGGTGTGAGGAGTCTCCCAGCCCCCAGATCCAGCTCATATGTCAACTGCAGTCACATCTTTTCGATAATCTTCCCCAACAATAGTATAACCAAGTTATTTACAAGGAGGAAGAGATTAGGGTTATTTCATCATCAAGTGGGAAGAAAACCCTTGAAACAGATTGACTCCTCTAGCTGCACAAAAGCACACCCACTATTGCTTTTATTACATTCCAAGTTATGAATAGAACCCCATCCACAGGAATACTTGTCTGAATCCAGCAACTAACGTACAGCAGTACAGAGGCCTTGAACAGAACAGATTGGAGACTTACATAATAGCTAGAAAATTATAAGACCAACACATTTTTGAAAAATACTGTTCAGTTCTAAATAAAGTCCCTTCAGTGGTCATGATAATAACAAGCACCACTTATTAGGCAACTATTATGTGTTAGATACTATGCTAAGTACTCTACAAAGAATGCCTCATTTTCATTTTCTCAAAAAGCCTACAAAGTACTATTATCACTATATTAATGAGGACCGTAAGTCTTTGAAATGTTAAGCAACTGTCTAAAGTTAGAGTTAGAAAAGTGGCTTGACTATGCAATTTGGGTCTGAATTCAAAGCTTAAGCTCATTCACCACATAAACTGGAGTTGCCTAATCAATGAAACTAGTTTCATAAACAATGGGCACAAAACTGAATTGTATAAAATAAGCATATATTAAGTGTTCACATTTCACTGTACCAGGCATTCTTTACATACTGAGCTCTGATACCCAGATAAATCAGATTACACCTTCAAAAAGCTTCCTTCCATCTAGTAAGAAAGACAAAATATATACATGAAAATTATAATACAAGAAAAAGAGATGTCACAAAGAAATTGAAAAAGGAGTCAAATACTTTCTCCTTTAGAAAGGCATAAGATGAGTGCCTTGGTAGCTCACTTGGTTGAGCACTGAACTCTTGGTTTCAGTTCAGGTCCTGATCTCATGGGTCGTGAATGGAACCCTGCAGCAGGCTCCATGCTCAGTGGGGTGTCTGCTTGAGGGTTCTCTCCCTCTGTGTCCCCCTCAAATAAATATTTTTTTAAAAAACATAAAAACCACTATATTACAGGTTTTATCAAACTTCTGTGAGTTTTTTTCCCTAAAATCTGTTCTAAAGCATTAAAAAAATTCATAAAGAAAAAGGACACTTTGAACTAATATTGATTTAAGTTTAGAGAACAAACAAAATTACACGTGATACTAATTTTCTGTTGCTGTTATAACAAATTGCCACAGACTTACTGGCTTAAAAAATACATTATCTTACAGTTTTGTAGGCCAGAACTCTGACATGGGTCTCATCGGACTAAAGTGAGGTTCCAAGGAAGAACCCACTTTCTTACCGTTTCCAACTGGAGGCTACGTGAATTCCTCGGCTCATAGCTCTCTTCTTGCATCTTTAAAACCAGCAATGTTCGATTAAGTCCCGCTCATATCATAGCTCTGAACCTCCTTCCATCATCAGCGTACCGCTCTCTGTATCTAACTAGGGCTGGAAAAAGTTTTCCCCTTTTAAGGACTCGTGATTCGATTGGGCCAATGAGAATAATCCAGGATAATCACCCTGTCAAAAGGTCTTTAACCTGAAACACTTGTGCAAATTCCTTTTACCAGGTGAAGTTGTCTATTCACAAGGTTCCAAGAAATGGGAAATCCACCAATCTCACAGGCATTTCAGCTACTAGTGTGAGTGCAAAACCAGTAAATAAAACACTGAGGGAAAAAAAAATTAACAGTCATATATTGACACAATTCAGTAATATCAAAGAGAGTTCTTTTTCTTCCAAGAACGAATTCAGGCAAGGAATAATGTATGTCACTCTATCCACCAATTAAAGAGAAAAACCCTATGGTCATTTGGATGCTGAGAAAAGCATTTATTAAATACAATACACCTTCATAAATAAGCTCTTAGAGTAATAGAAGAAAGTCTTCTTAACATGACAAAAGAATCTACCAGAAATCTATAGGAAACCTCATAATGAAGAAACACTAGAAGCCTTTCATTAAGGGCAAAAAGAATAACAATGATTTAGGCACCATGTCGTACCATGACTATTCAATGTACAGATTTGATGAAGTAAAATGAGATAAGTGAGGTATAATACTAGAGAGGAAGAGATAAAGCTCATTATCCATACTTTTTAGTCAATTTACCATTGACTAAAAAGTATAAAAGAAATGACAAAAAAACTACCAGACTTAATACTAAAGCTTGGTAGGTTAGCTTTCCTATACATCATTAAAAACCAATTAGCTAATACCATGGGAAAAATACCCCATTCATGATTGCAAAAATAAATAGCAGAAAAAACTACAACAAATACTTAACAAACTAAACATAAAAAGATATATTAAGACCTATATAGAGAATATACTAAAACTTTACCAAAGAAGGTAAGACTAAATAGCTATAGACACTGCCAGGAAAAAAAGTGATTAATATTAAAAAATTTAGTTCAATGGCCAAACGTTTTACTCAGCGGACCACAGCTGGGAGGCTGCAGTAGCAAAGAAAGAAACTCCTAATACCTGAAAGAAAGTCATCACCATGAAAGATGACAAATACAACAACTGGAAGAGCTCAGAAGCTGATGAAAAGGAGTAAAAGGAGCATGCATATATGTTTAATATCCTTAAACATATATGTTATATGTTTAATATCCTTAAAGGAGGAAAATGCCATAAAATAACAGAGGTCATTCAAGGGGGAAGGAGGGAGGGAGGGAAGGAGGGAGAAAGGGAAAAAAGAAAGTAAAAGCCTAGGTAAAAAATGTTTAAATAGCCTAAGAAATAAATTACTGGCCGTAAGATTAAACTGAAGAATTCTTTCAGAAAAATGCACAAAGAAATAAAGAAGTAAAAAATATGAAAGAAACACGAAGATTAGGTACAGTTCCAACATATCTTAGAAATCAGCATTCCAGATAATAGAGAAAAAAGAAAGGAAATGTTGAAAAAAATAATGCCTACATTTTTCCAGAAGTTAAGAATGATTAAAATCCTTCAGTAAAATACAATTGCTAAATAAAAATAAAAGGTTTTTCTAAACTTATACATATAAAACTTCAGAAGATTTAGGATAAGGAGAGTTTTTTAAATGCTAAGAGAGAGAAAAGACATATTACGTACAAAGGAATGGGAATCAGATTGGCACCAGACTTTTTATCAGCATCTTTAGATTGCAAGAACCTATGCAATGAAAATGCATTATTTTAAAAGTGTTAAATATTAGTAAAAAATTTAAAAAAAATTTAAAGACAAAGTTTTCTGTGCAAAAATGTGATTAATTTATAGTGGGACCACAGAATTTTTTTTTTTTTCCTGGTAAAAAAAATCAGCAGTATGAATTAAGAGCCTTAAAAATGTTCACATTCTTTAACCTATTAGGAATCTATTCCAAAGGGATGGTCAGAAGTTTAACATATCACAAGTGCAATGAGCCAAAGTTGTAGAATTTGATCAAATCAAAGACACCCTAAATTTCCCAAATTAAGGAAAAGATTAAATCATGACTGAGCCAATGATGCAATATTTGCCATTGTTAATACAGAGTAAATGCTAATGAGAGAAGTTGCCTTAGTTGAAAGGGCAAGTCAAAAGTGACTCAAAGCATAACATCTATTATCTAACTTAAAAATTTGGGGTGTAAGGAAAAAGTGTAGTTAATCTCTGGCAAACACAGCTTGCTGCCTTCCTTATTTCTTCTTCCTTCTTTCTCCGAAAGAGAACTCTGATTTTTTGAAGCCTTTATTTATTGATTTGAGAGAGTGAGAACATGAGGAGGGGGGCAGAGGGAGAGGAACAAGGAGTCTCCCCACTGAGCTTTTAGATGGGAGCCATCACAGTTCCCTGGGATCATGACCTGAGCTGAAATCAGGTGTGCCACCCAGGTGCCCCAAGAATTGTGATTTTTAGATGGGCATATAGCTCCCCCCAAACTTATCACTTTCCTCTGATTCTGTAAATACTAAATATCAGTCGAAGTGAGATAAGCTGAAGTGTTTCATGTAACTTCCAAGAAGTGGCATTAAAGTAGGTGTGGGGGACTACATTTGCCTCTTGTACTCCCTCCTTTCTCTTGCTTGGAATTCAGAGGTGATGTCTGGAAATTAAGCAGACATCTTGCACTATGAGGAGGAAGCCCTGTTCTTAGTGGAAGGGAAAAAAGAGAGAAGGAATCAGGATCTTTAACACCACAAAGCACCACATCTGCTCTAGAACATCTACTTCTAGATAGATGTTTTATGTGAGAAAGAAACTGGTATTAAGCCACAGTTGTTGAGCTTTTTGATATACACACCTGCACTCTATCCTAAGATTTGGGATCTAGCCTTAGAGTTTCTGAGTCAGTAGATCTGGGGGTGGGACTAATAATTTGCATTTCTAACTAGTACCCAGACCATGCTGATACTTCTGGTCTAGGGACCACACTTGCAGAACCACTGCACTGATGCAGATAATAACCCAGTAGTTCTTAACACTTACTTTACATTAGAATCACTGGGTGGGGTGGGGCAGGAAAGGCATGGGCGCAGGGCAGGAAGAGTCTCTAATAAAACCCGCTATCTATTGGGACTCATTCCAGGGGAGACTGATTTAATCTGTGCTGGGCCTCAGTATGGGTGTAGGTTAAAAATCGTCGAGAGGGGGACACCTCGGGTGGCTCAGTCAGTTAAGCCGCTGCCTTCAGCTTAGTTGTGATCTCAGGGTCCTGGGATGAGTCCCCATCGGGCTCCCTGCTGAGCGGGGAGCCTGCTTCTCCCCTTCCTGCTATTCCCCCTGCTTGTGCTCTCTCTCTCTCTCTCAAATAAATAGATAAAAATATTTTTTAAAAAAATCTTCGATGGGATTCTAAGGTGTATGCAGGACTGAACACTTAACCCTTTCCTGATTATTGTTTACAGTAATAATGAGAGAGAAATACCTGTGCCCCTCACCCCAGGAGGGAAATGATACTGAGAAAGCTGCACTTGATGACCTTGAACTTGAAGCCAAAAGACTGAAGTTTAAGCCACTGCTCTGGACAGTGTAGTTTCTCTGGACTTTGGTTATTTTACTTGTAAAATGATGAGGATAATATTTACATCATCAGGTTTTGTAGAGAGTGAATGATAGGACATAGGTGAAAGCACTTTGTAATCTCGAAGTATTACATAGAAATAACAAGGGAGTAGACCCAGGAGATCATGTATGGAGTTCCTGAGTTGGTTCAGCTCTGGAGAATGGAAAGAAATAGGAGGAAAAACAAAGAAAAAGATGGGAAGGAATAATGTAGGACTACTCTGTGACTCCCTGCCACAGAGGACTGAAATAGAAATGATCATCCAAGTTTCTCCTGCCACAGGTGCTGCCTTCCCTCCTTCCCTTGATTAAAAAGGCATTTCCACAGGTGTTTGTCGTCTGAAATAATTTCTCTGCGTGAAATACTTGGCCTGGAGCACACAGACCATGCCTGCATGGAAGCCAGCATTGAAGAATGGATGTTCCTGCTATTAGGATCATTACACTGCCATCAATAACAGCAGCTTGAGATCTCCTCTCTCTGAGCCGGTTCCCAAGCAGCTGTTTTACAGCCAGGTGTTTGGCTGAGGATGTGCCAAATGTCAGGAACTGACCCTAATTCTTCTAATTTCAGGGTAAACGTTACCAGGCAGAGGGCTGTTTAGTTCATCTCTGGAGGGCCTCAGGTGCCAGCGTAGGGGGGGTTGGACTTTATTGTGTCACCTGCAGAAGTCATTGGCTTTAATCTAAGAAGCGACACCAAATGGTGCTCTGAGAATATCAGTCAGGTGGATGGATTAGATGGGGGTGAGGCTGACATCAAAATGACAAACCATAGAAGTCACTGAGGTAATTCAGGGGTTAGGACCTCAACTAGGGTAGTGACAACGGAATTTGAAAAGAAATGATAAATTCAAGAAACGGAGTGAATGAAGACGAACAACACTTGGCCTTCACCATTGTCAGGTTCTTTTAGTCAATACTGGCAGCGTTCAACAACTAAAAACCAATGAGAGCTCCCCTCTCCCTTTACTATTAGGTGGGATCCTATAGTGAAATCAAGTCTCAGACTTCATGCAACTACACAGATAAATATTTATCAACAAGAAGGCACGAAAAAAACCAAAAACAAAACACTACACAAAAAATATTTGGTGCTCCAGTACTAAACAGCATTCTAGATTCAGGGAGCCATTGTGAAGGCTGTCAGTAGACCATATTTGGAAGCTTCTTACACATATTCCATTTAGCAAGGACAGAAGTGCCTGTACAATATTCTAGCCAGCCACATATCTTGAACACCTGTTATTTCCACAATGAAAAGTTATTTATCATCTTTTATGTTAATTAACATACCTCTAGTGCAGATTAACAGTGATAGTGGAAGCATTTATGCATCCAACTTTATAGTGAAGATTCCTGATTAGTCTTTCAAATGCTAATTATCCACCCTGTAGTGTTACAGATGAAAGTTAACTCTCAAACACATACACATCTCACTGAAGTATTTAATGTATACTGACAAGATAACAAGCATCAAAGATAGTTTCAAGGTCACAAGGCTGTGGAACATGTTTGAGGAAGATGAAAAAGCACTGTTTTAATGAGGGACCTTCGTGCTAAGGAACAGGAAACAACTGTGGTTGCTTTCAGCAGAAAAGAAATTTATTGGAGGATACTGGGTAGCTCAGAGGATGACTGAAACGCAGCTTGGACCTGCATAGTCAGAGACTACAACCAGAAACAACATACACTGAACTGATGGGAGAGGACTCTAGGGCTGCTGTAGGCATGCACAGGCGTCTTGACTCACTGACACTGCTAATCCTGGATGCTGGAGGTCAACTGCTAGAACCACTCTCACTATTGCCCCAGGAACAGGAGCCCCCCCCTTGCTGTACTTCTGCGGTTACCCAGGAAGCACGGCTTTTTGTGTTTGCTTTTTTGATTGGACAGCTCCCAGCTGGTGTACATGATTGGCAGAACAAGAATGTGGCATTTCAGATTCAGCCACGAGACTCCTAAGGTGGGTAATTCTCCAAACACAGAAAGATGGTTCAGATGGTGGGAATGCAAAACCGACCAACCAACCAAATATATATGTATAAATAAATGAATAAGTAAATAAAGGTAAGTTTAATTAGAAGTGATGGCAATGTATTCGAGTGGAAACATCTGATAGCAAGTAGTTGGAAATGTGACATGTGTTCCTCAAAGATCCAGAGTTACAGATTTAAGAGTTGGCTACTGACTGCTTTTAGAGTTAAGACAAGAATCTGGACAGAATCTCACACTTTTTTTTTTTTTTTTAAGATTTTATTTATTTGACAGAGAGAAACACAGCCAGAGAGGGAACACAAGCAAGGGGAGTGAGAGAGGGAGAAGCAGGCCTCCTGCCCAACAGGGAGCCCGATGTGGGACTCGATCCCCGGTCTCTGGGATCATGACCTGAGCTGAAGGCAGTCGCTTAACCAACTGAGCCACCCAGGCGCCCCTCACACTTCTTGTTTCCATAGGAGGAAACTGAGTGTGAGAATGCTTTATCACTATTGATCTGCTGCCCACCCCAACCCCCATCTAGTAAATGAAAATTAAAAAATTCACATTCTATCAGCAAAGATAGGAAAAGTATAGGTGATACTAACAAACTAAATGGGAGAGAACTAGTGATTGTTGGGGGCCTACTGTGTACTATCACTTTTCTTTTTTTTAACAAATATTCAGTACCAACTCATACTATACCAGGCCGATTTAATCCTGAGCAAAACTGGACATGTCCTAACATTTGAGGAAATGAAAGCAGACTGGGGTGCAGACAACTGGGGGAGTATTGTGGGAGGTCAAGCTGGAGGTAAAAAAAGGGCCAGGCTACAGAACTTGTCCATATTGAAGGATTGAAGGATTCTGAGCTTTATCCTAAAGGGGATAAAACATCTAAAGATTTTAAGGTATTTGTTTACATACATGATCTCATTCAATCCCAACAACCCTATAAGCTGTGTGTTTATTAGTACCCCATTAACACATGAGGAAACTGGGGTTCAGAGAGATTAACTGACCTAAAAGCTACAAGGAGCAGAAAATGACGGGAGGGATAGAGCAGGCAGAAAGGGAGGGTTTCTTAGAGAGCGGAAAGGAATTCATACTTTTCGAAGGCCCCCCTTCCGCCAGGAAACAAACAAACAAACAAACAAAACTGTTTTCACAATATCTTTGCAAGGAAGGTCTAGTTAACTTTTTTTTTTTTTTGACAGAGAAACACAGGTTGCACATAGAAAAGAGGAACCAAGATACAAACTCCAAAACCACCAGACTCAGCTGTTGTGAAGTGCTGCCTCCGGCTACGTTTATTCAGTGAGTTCAGAGTACAAATGAGAATCAGGCCTGGGCGACTGATTAATAACAGACCTGTACCCCTAAAGCAAATAATACATTACATGTTAATTAAAATATTAAAAATTCTAAAATAAAGAAGAAGAAACAAGACTAGCAAACGTGTAAGGGAGAGGTGGAAGAAGGGGAAAGGAACAAGCCAGGCCTGGGGAGCTCAGTGCTGTCGGGGGAGCAAATACCCAGCCAGTGATTTAAAAGGAGTCTTAATTAGAAAAGGAGGCGAGAAGGGCTCTGAAGGCGAGCCTAAGGAGCTTGGGCTTCTGCGGGTCTGCGGACACAAAACCACGTATTTTGCCATTAGTACTAAAGAACAGCAACGCCTGCTGCGATATTTACAGTCCACGTGCCGACCGTCCCGCGGGTTTCGGTCCAGCCCCAGGCGGCGGCCTAGAGGCTGTCTGGGAACGGTCTACATGATTCTTGGTGGTTCTCCCGCTCCCTGTTGGCCGCCGATCCTAAGTCCCAGCACGCGACGAAGGCTGGGCTCAGCCGGCACCCTAGGTAGGGGGTGCTGTGTGGTGTGCGCTGTCGCAACGCCGGGCACACCTGGCGCGGCAGCGGCGGCGGCACCGGGAGTTTGGGCGGGGAGGGGGCCGGGCCTCAGGGAGGAGGCGCGCCGCGTAGTTTGACCCCGGCGGCGTTCCGTACCGTCGTGGATTCGGCGGCAGGAACATGGCGGCCGCGGTCGAACCGGTAACGGAGAAAGTTTCCAACGAGACTGGCCTGTGTTAGTGCGTGTGGCCTCGGGCCCTCGCCCCTCGCCCCTGGAGTGCCACCTCCCAGCTCCGAGTCGCAAGCTCAGCCCCCAGGGTCCTCCCTTTATTGTGTTGGCCCCAGAGCCGACTCTGGGCGCCGAGAGAGCGTTGGTGGCGGCGGCCGAGTCAGGTAGGGGGTTCGGGGTAAACAGCGGGGTGGCAAGACCTGAGCACCGACACCGCCCAGGGCTCTGCATAGTTCGAGCCCCTAGCTTGGCACAGCGGGTCACCCGGGGCAGAGGTTGCGATACCTGCCCGGGGAGTAGTTGACGGTGGGTTTGGAGGATGGACGGTGGAGTGTTCCATGCCCCCCGCGGTTCCCCAGGCAGTTGGGCCACCAGTTAGGGTTGCCTTGTCCCGAAGTAGAAGGGTGGTAGAGAATAGGGAGGCTCTTTCAGGAAGAATTGCTGTTGCCCCAGTACTAAGAGATTGAATATTTAAGTTGACATTGCCCTTGTAGGTAATGGGTCCAATGAGTTAACGTGAATTCATAGAATCAAAGCACGGGAATTCCCCGACCTTGCGTACTCACTATTTTTTTTTTCAGCTTTTGACGATTCTTCTAGATGGGACCGAAATAGTTTCTGAATCCAAAGCTGATGCAGGTGACATAGTGTGTATGTAGTTCTATTACTTATGAGCTGTGGGCTATTAAACAACTTTATTCTCTTCATGTATTAATAAGTATCCAATAACTGGTATTGTTATTAAATATAATTATTTCTGTATTAGTCCCTGTTCCTTTCACAAGTATTTGTTGAATACCTACTTGGTGCCAAATTTTCTGGGGTACACGGTTTTAAAGCCAAACTTTCAGAGACGTGATCTAGTAGGGAATGCAGACCTTAAACAAGTGACGGCATTTTGCTATTATGGACGTTCATCATATAAATGACTCAGGAGTAATCTCACTAAGAAAATGATTTCAGTGAGATCTGAAGAGTAGGAGTGCGCCACTTAGGACTGGGATGGGTCTAGGAGGAGGGAAGAAGTGTACCTGGAGAAGAGATAGCAGTGATACACCTCAGAAATGAAAGGTCATAATGGCTGGAATACAGAGTTCAAGAGGAAAAGAGATTCAGCAGGAAAGTTATTCGCATCCAATATGGAGAGCCTTATAAGGGGTTTTAAGGAGTGTAGACTTTATTGCTTAAGATGATGGGAAGCCATCAGAGGGTTTTTACATAACAGTGAACTAACAAATTTTTTATTTTAAAAGGGACACTTCTTGGAGAGGGCACGGGTATGGAGACATTCAAGTGTGAGATGATGGTGGCCAAAATTGGGATTTTGACTTTGGGGATGGAAAATAGAAACATTTAACATGTGTATAGGAAGAAGAGTGGACAGGACTTGGAGAGGACTCAATATAGGTGGTGAAGGAGAGGAGGATTAGAGTAGTATGTGGGATTTATAAAACAGACTCTGGGAGTTCCCCTTTGCCGATTGACTCTTCTGTGCTCCATTTTATCTGTCTTACGAGTAATTTTTCATTGAATCACTGGCAGACCAGTTGAAAAGACTGTGATGCTTTGTTGTTTTACTCTCTGATTTAGCCACTTTATCCTTTGAAGAAGTTCAGAATGTGGAAAGACTTGTAAATTAGCCATTTAAAAATATCCTGCATGTTGATTTTGACAGTGTGGTTGCATATATTCTATGATATGGATGTTATGAGTATAATATACATGTTTACCATTTTTAAAATTATTTGAGAGAGAGAGCGAGCACGAGCACAGTGGGAGTAGAGGGAGCAGACTCCCCAAGGATCAAGGAGCAGAATGTGGGGCTTAATCCTAGGACCCCAGGATCATGACCTGAGCTGAAGTAGCCACTTAACCATCTGAGCCACCAAGACACCCTTGTTTACCATTTTTCTAGGGTTTGACCTCTAAGAGAGCTGGTGCTTTTCTATCTATCAGGAAGATTAATATATGTATATCATTAAGGAGATAGAGAATAATTGAAGACAAGGAAATAGATGAGATTGCTCATAGAAAGTGTACAGTGAGAGAAAAGCCTAGGCCTGGGAATGAACATCCAAAGAATGGATTGAGAATCAAGAGTCTGCAAGAAGATGGAGAAGGAGAGGTCACCGAGTTAGAAAGAAAATCTGAATGTTGGTCTTTGGAAACTTAAGGAAAGGCAGGTTTCAGAAATTTAGAGGCATCTACAATGTCAAAGATTGTTTGAAGAAAGTGCAGGATAATAAGCAAAAAGTATGCATTGGGTTTAGGAGCTTATAGGTCATTTTAGAATTTGGCAGAGCAGTTTGTTGTATGGTGGGAACCATCGTTGAGTGGTGTGGGAAGTGAAGCAATCAAATAGTAGCTGTCAAAGAGGACAGAAGATTAAACTTGGAAGAGAAGATGGGATGCATATAGATTGGTTTTGTTTCTGAGTTTTTTTGGTGCTGTTTTTAAAAAGAGCTTTGCAAATGTTTAAGTGCTAATGGATAAGAGAAGAGTGGCAGTTTGAAGAGCAAGGAGATTGTCAAGTTCTGGAAGAGGTAAAGGGGAAAAGATATCCAGTACGGCTGAAAGATTTAGCTTTAGATAGGGAAGGGATACCTTTTTATCCCTATATCAGTAGAGGTGGGTTTGTGGTGTTGGAAACTCAAGTAAGCTCTCTTCTGACCACTCTGTAGGAGGCAGTTATCTAGTGAGAGTGCAGTGAGTGGGAAGTGGGTCTCAGAGATTTGAGAATAAGGTAGAGGTGGGATAGTCAAAAAGAATGGGAGAGTTTTGACCAAAGAAACAGAAGGATGTCTCATGAACTGAGTGGCAACCATTGATCCTGGTGTATGATTATTTTTTTCTTCAGCAGTGCTCAGTTGTCTGAGCCTAGACTGTACCAACAACCCTTTGAGGATCTATAGTCCAGTGTACTTGTTGAACAATTATATTACAGAAGTGATGTTTAAAAAAAATGCAAAGCCTCCTAGATTTTATCAGTGTCTTACATACAAGCAAAAAAGGTAAACCCAAAATATAACAAAGGCAGATATTTTCTTTAGCAGTGTATGGTATCTTGAGGAATGATTGGATGAAAATGTAATTGAGGAAAATCAGAATACTTAAGTAGGTTTATTTGTAAAAAATATACTTGTTGAAGTAGAATTAGTAATAGTACTTGGAACATCCTAAAAACTCTAAGATTGTCACTCAGTAAAATTCTTCTTCAGCCAATCAGGTAAGTAAGGGTTAATTCCAGGTTATCATGTTTCTGTCATGTCTTTTAATGTCCTACTATTTTTTTTTTTAAAGATTTTATTTGTCAGAGAGAGAGAGGGCACACAAGCAGGGGGATGGACAAGCAGAGGGAGAAAGAGAGTGAGGAGCAGGCTCCCCACAGAGCGAGGAGCTAATGCGCACTGGGTCCCAGGACCATGGATGGGATCATGAGCTGAGCTGAAGGCAGACGCTAACAGACTGAGCCACCCAGGCACCCCTCATCTGCCCTACTATTACAGAACTATAAATAAGCTGATTATAGACAAGTCATTTTTTGAATGTTTGTCTGGTTGAGTTCTTCATGGATATTTAGTGCAACCATGAGCTGTTGAATGGATCAGTTCTGAAACTGTATACCAGAAACTTTGAAGAATTGATCTGGTAGATAGTTAAAGCACTTTTTGCCCACTGTCATGTTTTAAGTGCAATTTCTGGGGGCTCTCAAAGACTTAAATAATTATCTGGGTTCTTCAACAAATGTTAGCTTTTTAAAAGTATAAAGTTTAATTTATAGTAAATATTGGTTAGCATTCTCACGATTTTGACTAGAAAGTTCAGGAAGTGGTTTGCTACAGAGACAGTATTTAGATCTAATAAAGAGGTTTGATAATCCAAGTAATTTAGTAGAAATAAAAGTACAGGGAAAATTATGGGTTAACCAAAGGGACTCACTTTAATATAGTTAAACTTTACTTCTGGTAAGTTTATTAGTTAAACAATGTAAAGACTAAGATTTTTATAGCCTATTAGAGCTGCCTTGTAAAAGGCAGAGAGGATTTTAGGCAGGTATCTATTACTAGATACTAGTGTTTTTCAAATTAGATATAAATCATTCGGTTTAGCAGCTGGGTACCGTTTGTGCCAAATCCATCTTCTACGATCTAAGCTAGGTTGGGTATCTCACATTTGCACCTTGTTGAAAAATTGACCACTGAAGTAAAAATGGCTTAGTCTTTGGAAAAACAGATTCACTGATGGTGATTCAGTCATACTTCTTGGCATATGTCGAGTAGAAAGTGCTGTCATTTTTATTTGGATGAACTGAGTTTTTAAACCAGAAACAGTTACCATTAAGATACATGCAAGTCAAATTTAAAGTTCAGTTTCAAGGACGCCTGGGTCCTTAAGCGGCTGCCTTCGGGCTCAGGTCATGATCCCGGAGTCTAGGATCAAGCCCCACATCGGGCTCTCTGTTGGGCGGGAAGCTTGCATCTCCCTCTCTTCACTCCCACTTGTGTTTGTGTTCCCTCTCTAGCTGTGTTTTTCTCTGTCAAATAAATAAATAAAATCTTAAAAAAAAATAAATTGAGTTTCAGAAGAAACTTCCTCACTTTGTACAAAGAAGAGAGATATGATAGATAAATTATATGAACTTAACACTGATATATTTTTTCTTGTTTTTAGATCACTATAAACAAAAATTCTACCAGAGGAGATGCTGAAATAGGAGTTACAGATAAGTTGGATTTGCTGGATGAAAAACAAGCAGTTAATTTTTGTACCACGGGGAGAAAGCCCAAATTGCCAGATTACATGTGTAAATCACTGCGTTACTGCTTTAGTCATTGTCTGTATTTAGCAATGACAAGACTGGAAGAAGTCAACAGAGAAGTGAATATGCATTCTTCAGTCCGTTATCTTGGCTATTTAGCCAGAATCAATTTACTGGTTGCTATATGCTTAGGTCTTTATGTAAGATGGGAAAAAACAGCAAATTCCTTAATTTTGGTAATTTTTATTCTTGGTCTTTTTGTTCTCGGAATTGCCAGCATACTCTATTATTATTTTTCAATGGAAGCAGCAAGTTTAAGTCTCTCCAATCTTTGGTTTGGATTCTTGCTTGGCCTCCTATGTTTTCTTGACAATTCATCCTTTAAAAATGATGTGAAAGAAGAATCAACAAAATATTTGCTTCTAACTTCCATAGTATTAAGGATATTATGCGCTTTGGTGGAGAGAATTTCTGGATATGTCCGTCATCGGCCCACTTTACTAACCACAGTTGAATTTCTGGAACTTGTTGGATTTGCTATTGCCAGCACAACTATGTTGGTGGAGAAATCTCTGAGTGTCATTTTACTTGTTGTAGCTTTGGCCATGCTGATTATTGACCTGAGAATGAAATCTTTCTTAGCCATTCCAAACTTAGTTATTTTTGCAGTCTTGCTGTTTTTCTCATCATTGGAAACTCCCCAAAACCCAGTTGCTTTTGCATGTTTTTTTATCTGCCTGATAACTGACCCTTTCCTTGACATTTATTTTAGTGGACTTTCAGTGACTGAAAGATGGAAACCCTTTTTGTACCGTGGAAGAATATGCAGAAGACTTTCAGTCGTTTTCACAGGAATGATTGAGCTTACCTTTTTTATTCTTTCAGCATTTAAACTTAGAGACACTCACCTCTGGTATTTTGTAATACCAGGCTTTTCCATTTTCGGAATTTTCTGGATGATTTGCCATATTATTTTTCTCTTAACTCTTTGGGGATTCCATACCAAATTAAATGACTGCCATAAAGTATATTTCACCCACAGGGTAGATAACAATAGCCTTGATAGAATCATGGCATCCAAAGGGATGCGTCACTTTTGCTTAATTTCAGAGCAGTTAGTTTTTTTTAGTCTTCTTGCAACAACGATTTTAGGAGCAGTTTCCTGGCAGGTAAGCATATAGTTTGTTTATTATGTCAGTGCCTATGATGTGTTATTAAATGCTTGCTTCAAGACTTAAATTATTAAAATCGGAAAGTGGCATTTCTGATTTGAAAAGTAGAGTCTTTTTTGATGCTTATTTTTTTGTTCGTGAAATTGAAGTGAGTGAATATTGGCAGTATAATTTAGTTTGATCTCTAGCAAAGAGGTACCAAAATCTTAGGAATACTCAGCAAGTGACATGCCTCGTGCCTTCTAATTTTTCATTAGTTAAACGCAGAGATTAAAGATCCATAAATATTAACATTTGAAGGGGGCTTAGAGATTGCTCATTAATCCTTTCATTTCATACTGTAGGAAATTTGAATGCCTGAGAAGACACATTCAGAGTCTCTGGTACTAGTCCTAACCAGGTTACCTAGCTACTGTCTGGTCCACTGGTCTTTTCATGACAACACATTTCTTTTATATATCCACTTCTTGTTTATGTAAAAGGTGATTAGACATATAACATGTCAGGTTCTTTATGAGATTAGTTGCTCGCCAAAGAAAAAATTGGGTTTTACAATACATTTGCTGTCCGTGATATGTTAAAAAAATTTTTAAAGTTCTTTTGTAAACAAAGATATTTAAATTGCATGGTTGGGGTTTATATTTATAGTATTCACAAGCCTAGTCTTCTATTTGAACGTTTATTAACTACAGAATATGTCTTATATTGTACTGGCTGATGATTGCAAGATGAATAAGAAATGTCTGTCTTAAGTCAAAATCTCTAATGGGTTAGGAAAGAGGCAGACCTGTAAACAATTATTATAGTGTGAGAAATGTCATTTGAGTACATCAGATTAAGGTATAGGGGAAAAGGGAAGGTCACCTGTGCTTGGTGCAGTTTTCTGCTTTGGTCCAGTTACTTGCTACCCAGTGATTTCTAGATGTGAATAAAAGGAGATGTGGAGACTTGGCTGGGCATGCTGCCTTAATGTCCGTGTGGGCTAGGGCAGGGAGCCCGTGTAGGAGTCAAGTAAATGATAAAACATTGCGGGTGTTGCCCAGGGCTATCTTCCTCACTTTACATGCTAGTGTTGGGGACTGCGGAATCCAGATGGTAATGATGGAGGAGGATGTCAAAAACTCTTAAAAGAGTTCTGCTTCTTTCTTTTTTTTTCTTTTTCCTGTTAGCTCCTTTTCCAGCGCTAACTGCCCTCCACCCACTCCGTCAGCCTCATTCATGCTTCCAGATCATCAAATCCTGTGAACCAGTTATTGTCTAAGCTACCATACCTTTCTTGTTTTTTTATACCAGTGGTCTTCAAATACGGTACATGCACCATTGCAAATATACAAAAGCTTTCCAAAGACGAGGTCAGCAAAAATAATTTTAAGAGAATCAATTTCCAGCTTCTGTCCTTCCATTCTACTCTTATTTTAAAGTTAATGTACTTGAGAATGACTGTCAGTATGGGTGTGGAGTGCTATCTCATTTTAGTTTGAATTTCTATGTCTTTAATGACTAATGCTGTTGAGCATCATTTAGTGTGTATTGGTCATTCACTTATCTTTGTTTTTGAAATGTCTATTTAAATCTTTTGCCCTTGTTAAACTGAGTAACTTCTCTTCTAATGATTGAAGTTTAAGGATTCTTTTTATATTCTGGATACAAGTCAGATGATTTGGAAATGTTTTCTCCTAGTCTGTGAATTATTTATTTATTTATTTAGCTTAGGCTTTGTTATTGCCTACATACATTATCTGCATAGTACTGAATTATCTCCAGACTTTTTTTCTTAATGACACATTTTGAAGAATACAGGTTTTTAATTTCATGAAGACCAATTTATCAACTTATTCTTTATATACTGTTTTTAGTGTATCTAAAAAGTCTTTGCTTAACCCTAGGTCACAAAGATTTTTCTTCTATAGTAGTTTTCTTCTGGTGGTTTTATTTTTTCAACTTTTACATTTAGGTGCATGATGTATTTTGAAAAAATTTTTGCCTGTGATATGATGTAAGAATTTAATTGTTTTAAAATACAGCTTTCTAATTGTTCCAGGAAAAGACTATCCTTTTCCCTGTTTAATTGCCTTGATATCCTTTGTCCCAAATCAGTGAAATATAAGACTTTATTTGTGAGCTCTTTTTTGTTCTGTTGATCCATATGTCTGATCTTATATTAGTACTATGCTGTCTCACAAGGTATTTTCTAATTACCCTTGAAATTTCTTCTTTGACCTTTGAGTTATTTAAATTGGTTGTCTGATAACATATTTGAGGGATTTCCCACATTTCCTTGTTATTCATTTCTAATTTAATTACATGTAATTGGAGAACATAGTTTGTATGATTTTAGTCTTTTATTAAGACTTGTTTTGGGGTCTGGCAGGTTTTATTCTGGAGAATACACCATGTTCACTTGAAAAGAGTAAACATTCTGCTGTTATTGGGTGGTGGTCTATAAATACCAGCTAGGTCGAGCTGGTGGGTTTTCTTCCTAAATCTATATCCTTGCTGAGTTTCTGTTTCCATTATGACAGAGAGAGGGATATTAAAAATCTTCATTATAAATTGCTAAATTGTGAGTTTGTCCTTTCAGTTCTGTCATTTTCTTGTTTCATGTGTTTTGGGGTTCTGTTACAAGTATATATCTACATCTTTAATTACTACACCTTCTTAATATATAGACCTTTTTTTAATCTATTTATTTAATAAATAGCCTCGTTGAATAGTTACAACAGAGACCTCATGGCTCATAAAACCTAAAATAGTAACTCTCTGGCTCTTGACAGAAAGTTTGCCAACTCCTGTTGTAGGCCAGTGCTTCTCAACCTTTAACATGCTTTGAAATCATGTGGGCATGTTGTTAAATTTCTTAAGATTGAAATTGATTTTGGGAGACAGCTTGAACAGTTAAAAGTGATGCAGAAACTCCTGGCCAAAAGTATACCCATTGAGTAACAAGATACTAATTTAGCTATTTAAGACTGACATACATCTACCTGAGTTGTGTCTGTGTTCTCCAATTAGTTGCTGTTTGTTAATGGCTGCCTGTGGTATAGACATTGTGTCTTTGATGCAGTTAATTTTTTTCAGCTTAATTTTAATTTAATTAATCTTCTGTTTAAAGATTTCTCAAACTATGCTAGGTGTTCTGTGAGATGTCAATGAGTGTACTCAGAGAAAATGTCAAAGAGAAACATTTCCAAACTTATCAGTAAATCTTTGACCATATTCCTCGTTAACTACCTTCTCCCACTGCACCTGTTAACCTCTCTGTGAAACATAATTTAGGAAATGCTCCATTGGATTTATATAAAGTCCCAACCCTTTTGGCTGGTGAAAACATCAGAAAATTATATAGCGAAAGGCAAAAAAATTAAGAGTTTTGTAAGGCCAGGACTATTTTAGGCATAACATCATTGTTAATACAAATAAATTCTAAGCCCTATCTCAAATTCTTTAGATTTTGTTTAGTAGAACTTGACAATGTTTAACATTCCTAAATGATACAGATAATGATTCGCTTTTTAACCGTATATTCTAAACTCATTTTTCCACATTTCTGTGAGTGTACTATTGAAATGTAAACTGCTAATTTCCATGTCTCATTAAAATTTCCTTTAATGGATTTCCACTGGAAAAAGAGTTCCACTGATTGGGTGGGGGCAGACCCAGTGTAGCAGGAAAAAAAAAAAAAGAAGAGAGAGAGAGAATTAAACCTTTTAAGCAGATCAGTCAGCCAAAGATAGGATCATTGAAAGTAGAGATAGCCTGAAATAAAGGGTAGCTAGGAGCAAAAATAAAGACCTGGACTAAGGTGATAGTCTTACCCTTAGCACAGCAATTTTTCCCTAAGATCTTGTTGTGAAGTATAATATAAAGAGAACTTGAAATAAGTTGATGAAATGTAGAGTTGAATAATGTTCTGATGTGGTGGATAGTCTAAAATAAAAAAAAAAAATGTTGAAAGAATAAAGAGAGCAGTTGGGAATGTAGGATAATGAATTTCATTGAATTAATGACCTAACAGGCATTTGGAGTGAGCAAAACATTTTATAGTAGGTTTACTTTTTAAAGTGTATTTTTTTTAAAGATTTTATTTATTTATTTGACAGAGAGAAACACAGCTAGAGAGGGAACACAAGCAGCGGGAGTGAGAGAGGGAGAAGCAGGCTTCCTGCAGAGCAGGGAGCCTGATGCGGGGCTCGATCCTGGGACTCCGGGATCATGACCTGAGCCGAAGGCAGTCGCTTAACCAACTGAGCCACCCAACCACCCCTTTAAAGTGTATTTTTAAGGAGTCCAGTGTACTGTTACTTTACTACTAGAGGAATAAAACCAAACAAAAGCATGGATTAATCTGTCTCATGGAGCGCAGTTGGAGCTTGGACTTTAATTTCCAAAAATGGCTTAGCAACTTTTTTTTATTTTAAGCTTATTTGCATGTTAGTTTTGGGTTTTGTTAGTTTTACTTAGCTTAATAATATATACATTTTTTAAGGAAAAATGGCATTTATAATATGCTTTTTTGTGTATAATTTTGCAGTTTTGACAAATACAAATAGTTGTGTGACTACTACTACCATACCCCCCCCCCCCCCCCCGAGTTCCCTCCTGCTCCTTTGTAGTCAACCCCTAGTAGTTGGCAACCACTGATCGCTTTTCTGTCCCTAGACACTTTTCTTTCATAGAATTTCATATACAAAGTGTACATTATGTAGTTGTTGGAATCTGGCTTCTTTCACTTAGCATAATTCATATGCTATGTTGTGTATATGTTTGTTCCTTTGTTTTTGCAGAGCAGTGTTCCATTTTATGGGTATCTCACAGTTTATTCATTTCTCAGGGATATTGAAATTACTTTTTGGTAATTACAAAAGTTGCTAGAAACATTCATAGACAGGGTGTTTTGTTAAGGTGAATTTTTATATTACTTGGTGTGGGATTGCTGGGTCATGTGATAAACATGAATCATTGTTAACTTTTAAGAAACTACCAAGCTGTTTTCAAAGTAGCTGTACGGATCAGCTGTGTATAGGAGTACCATTTGCTACATATAATAATCAGTGCTTGGTATTGTCTATTTTTGTTTTTTAAACCATTCTAATAGGTGTCTAGTGGTAATTCATTGTGGTTTTATTTTCTCTTACTCCAATAACTACTAATGTTTATCTTTTCTTGTGATTATTTGCTATAGTAGGTCTTCTCTGGTGAAGTACCTGTTCAGATCTCTTCACAATTTTTAAAAATGTGGATTGCATGTTTTCTTTATAGTTAGTTCTAAGAATTCTTTATATAATCTAGACACAAGTCCTTTATCAGATATAGGACTTGGAAATATTTTCTTCCAGTGTGTGGCTTATCTTCTCTCTTATCATGTTTTCTGAAGAGCAGAAGTTCTAAATTTTGCCACAGTCCACTTTATCAATTTTTTTAATGAATCTTTGATGTCCTGTCTAAGAAGTCTTTGACTTCATTTGAGTAGAATCTTAGCTAATCCCACATGGATAGCTTTGTTCTTTGTTTTTCCTTAGTTTTACTGAGTTTAATAACATTCTCAGTATCATTCCAAGTCACTTACATTAAAAATCTGGAATTTACCATTAACTTCTGTTGTGCTCTATTCATAATCTCATTCTAACTTTAAAATGGAACATTACAGCTGTTGTTTCCTGCAATTTGTATTATGTTCATCGAATGTACTATTTGCTTTCCTCTTTTATCTTTGTTTTTTTCATAAAAATAAGGCAATAAAACAGATTGAGTACCACAGCATTTGGTACTAGTATTATTGCTCAGCTATAGGCTTTTCAGAAATTGTGATAATTGATAATTCATATAAGGATAAAAGGGGAGGAAAGCACCCAGATACCCAAGGAAGTATACCCTATGGCTCACTCTTAGGTTTAGAGATTCTCCCTGATACCATTCACATGAGGTTTTATATGCCTTTCCTTGCTAACCATTGTCATTTGCAGATTCCGTGGAAGTATGATGTAACTTTTTGTGGAAGCCTTTTGACCCAAACCAGAAAAACCATAATCACAGTTGAATTCTCTATAGGGAAAGTAATGGCAGTCACTGGGTGTGACAGATGGAACAAGATCAGCCTCACATCCAACGAAGGGATGAAATCCACAGATGTAGCAGTTTCACTTCTAGCAAGATGGCAGAATCGGCCATATTACTTCGCTTGGCATGGGAAACAGGGAGTTTTCAAACCTGCTGCCAAAACTAGAAGTGCACATATTTTGTAATTTTTTGTTTTGTTTCATTTCTCTTTCTAAAGGTTTGAGATATTTTAGTCTAGATGAGAGAGGGGGGACATGAATTTTGTTTTAGCTTAAAGCCATTCTTTTAATTTGATGTTTTTTTATTTCTGTCAGAACACTATGAAACAGGAGTACTTTTTGTCCTCTAAAAAAAATGAACGATGGTCCTAATTTTGTTTTTCTTGAAGTAAAAACAAGGTTTTTCTTTTTCACCAAATGATTTTCCATCTTTTAAAATTTTAATGACCATAGATAAGTTTTCCATTTAATATGATTTACCATTTATTAACTGTTGTCTCTGTGTTCTACACCATTCTGTGTACTTTGTGTTTACTTAATCCTCATGACATTCTAAGGTAGGTTCCATTATTATTCCCATTTCACAGATAAGAAATATGCATGAGCGATTAAGAAGCTTGCTCAAGGCTGCAGAGTTGGTATGAATCCAGGCAGTCTGCCTTCATAGCTCTTAACACTTAGTTCCATGTATTTTTATCAGGATTGTCATCAAATAAATGTCTGTTTTTGCTATCTTTATTTTGAGATTACTCAAAATTTCTAATACATTTCCTAGAACTTTAACTCTATAACAGTATCTCCTACACAGTAATAGTCATTTAGCTTTTTGTTGTCTTGCTTATAATGACTTCATTTCAATTTAAAAATGCTTCACTGCAAATTGCAGCTGCCATTTCGTGCTGGCCATGTTCACATATTTCTAATCTATCCTACAAGCTCACAAAATAAATAGTAGTCCCCTTTTATAGATCGTGACTCAGAAGATAAATTAATTTGCTCACGTACTCACATATGGTAAATGGCTAGCTAGGAGTGAACCAAAGTCTCAACTCCAAAGCTGAAGTCCTTTGCACTAGACCCTTTTGTCTCTGTGTAAAGAAATCACTTGACTTTAAAACTGTGAGGTAGCTTTCTAATGTTCTTAAAATTTCCTCTACTGAGCAAATTTTTGGAGGTTGTCCATTGTTTCTTAAATATGGATTTCTCACAATAAAGAGCATTTTACCTTCATTGAAATAATTGCTCTGTAATATACATTTTATATTCAGTTTCTTAGCTGAACTTCCATTTTCTTTAGACTTCATGTGTACTATTTCTCAGACTGGTTTGCTTAAAATGACTCATACAAAAATACTTCTAAACAATAATTTTATCTCATGTAAATGCCAGATTTTTAAAAATGAAATTCCAACATTCATATCTGTATATTACATAGAGATTTTGTTTCTATTATCTGAGAAATTTTATGAAAGTGTTGAATGTTTTGACCCTGACTTGAAAGCCCAGCTGAACAGCTAGTAACTACTTTTCTACAAAGGATATTACTTAAGAGTTGTTTATTGATTTGCTAGTATATTTAGATTCTGTCTGCTTTGAAATTTGCACCATGTCCTATAGTTTGATAGTGAGCTAAGGGTGATTTGGAGAAATGGAGGAAGTAAAGTATACCTACACTTCATAGGTAGGTTGATCATATTTATTACAGGGAGTTGTTTGAAATATAAGGAGTTATTTTATATCACAAATGACTTTTAGGTTAAAGCTGTAAATGTTTGCATGCCAGTAAAATTGAAGCTCTCTGGAAGTGCCAAGTGGATAAAACATCCTAAATTTATTTTTCTCCCCCTGGACATATGTACCATCTGTTCAGTTAAGATTGCTAATTTTTTGTGGTGCTGAACTGCTCACTTTTATTTGTGTGTGTTGAGAGCATATTCAAAACTGTTTAAGCTTGCTTACTCAAAATAATACAAATATTTATGTTTTCTGTTAAATTTGACTTTAAAAATTAATGACAACATAAAATTATCAGTTTTCTAAGATTATAAAAATATCATCTGTTGTATATGAATTATCAGTGACCTGAATATGTTTATTTAGTCCTATTAAATATTACTGTCCACGTTGCATAACTGACATGAGAGTATTGAATAACACCATGATCAGTTAACATTTTAATTGGATTTTTAAATTATTGAATAAGGTTTCCTACTTGAGTCATGTACAGACTGATTTGCAATTGAAGTTTATCATTAAATAGTTTATAATTTAGCAGTGAACTGCATTAATGCAATGTTTTTCTAACAGTAAAATTATGATATAATTTCACAATGAAAATCTTAGTAGGTTTATAAAGTTAAGGCTATACAGAAGTCATTCATAAACCACTAGTATTGTATAAATATGAATATTTAAAGAAAGGCTAGTCTATACCCTTGACAAAATTCAATAAGTAGGTCCAAATTTAAATATGTCTGGGCCACTTTCAGAAATGGAAATTTCTGTTCTCTTTAAGAAATAGGAAAGATAGGGCGCCTGGGTGGCTCAGTGGATTAATGCCTCTGCTTTCGGCTCAGGTCATGATCTCAGGGTCCTGGAATCGAGGCCCACATCAGGCTCTCTGCTCAGCAGGGAGCCTGCTTTCTCCTCCTCTCTCTCTCTCTCTGCCTGCTTGTCAAATAAATAAATAAAATATTTTTTAAAAAAAAGGAAAAAGAAATAGGAAAGATGGGGAGATAGCATGTTAATAAGTAGTCTTAAATAAAGGAAGATGGTTTGATTAAACAAAATGGAAAGTTAACATCTTTTCTTGGTACAACATTCTATTACAATTTACATGTCAAAATTTAGTTCCCCACTCCAGAATATCAAATTCCTTGCTTAGAAGATATCTTTATCTATCTGTGTCATGAAATTTCCTAGTAACTCTTAGTACAGAAAGGCTATGTATAAAACTGAACTTCTCATTCTTCTAGAAAGTATCCTGATTTTTGGAATAATGTGCAGGGACTTTTTTTTTTAAGAAGGTGCTGGTTTTTTGTAATTCTGTTTTTAAATCCTGTAATTATGTGTATCTAGCAAAGTAAATAAGCATGCCTGTAAGAATGAGTAGACCAGCTTTATTTAGCCAGAACTATTTTTAAAAAATATTTGCCTTTAATAAGTGAGCCAAAGACAAATACTATATGATTTTACTTGTATGTGGAATCTAAAAACAAACAAAACTAACAAACTCTTAAATATAGTGGACAAACTGGTGGTTGCCACAAGGTGGGATGATAGGCAAAAGAGATGTGAAGGAGTAAGAGGTACAAGATTCCAGTTATAAAATAAACCAGTCACAGAAATGAAAATAGAGCAGAGAGAGTGCAAATAATATTGTGATAACATTGTAGAGTGACTAAGTTGGGGAGCACTGAGTAATGTATAGAATTGTTGAATCACTATGTTGTACACCTGAAACTAATATAACATTGTATGTCAATTATACTTCATTAAGTTTTTTTAAATGCCTTAAAAAAAAAATGTGTGCCTTTAGGCAGCAATGAACTTTCCTTTAGAATCCTTACCACTATTTATCTTAGCTGCCACATACCACTTTTCTGGCCCCTAAAGGCTTTTGCGACCTTTGCGAGAAACTATAACATAGTGAATTATTTAGTTTCTTACCTTGCTATCTTGATCAGAAAAATACTGGTTAGGTAAAGTTAAGGTAGAAATAAGTTGTCATATTGGTCATGTTATTTGGTAATTCTTTTATATGAATGGCTGATATAATGTAGAAGTAATCCTTTGATGAATTAAATCCCTGAAATAAAATAATTTTTGTTACCCTGGAGAAACATTTGCAATAAAAGGTATAGAAAAAAAGAAAGTAACAAAATTATTAGTATTTGTAGGTAAGATGATTACCTGGCAAACCTGGCTTACTGGAAAATCAATTGAAAATGCTATCCTAACAGTTGTGAGAATTATGCTGCATCTTTAACACTATAAACTCTGTCATAAAAGGTTGATTTTTGTGGATAGTTACCATTAACCTAGCCACTATAAAAATCATGTAAATTTTCTTGGAATTTTAGGATGTAGGTAGTATAAGAAATAAGTGATGTATAGTGGGAGTATATATTTTTAATACATTTAGGCAGCAAGTAACAATATGTAAATATACAAAAGTCAATGTCCTAGAAGTCCATAATCAGAAAATGTAAGAGGAATCATTCCATTTATAGAACAACAAACATAAAATGAAAAAGGTTTAAAAGAAACATGATATTTTTACAAAGAAATCTAAAACTCCACTGAAGGTTTTGAAAGAAGATTTGAATAAATGAAAATACATATTGTCCTTTTGGGGGTAGTAATACTCAACATTGTGCCCTGAGGACATGTTTAAAACTGAGGAAGGAAGGTTTAAAGCTGAGCTGCACTTCTAGTGCCATCAAGAGGAGCAAAAACCAAAGCCTAGAACTTCAGAGGTGCCGTCTCTGGCAAATTAATTACCTCCCATTTTAAGATGACACATTGAAGGAAAAGGGTGGAACTGTGTCTATTACAGTGCTGTCATGAATTTGCATCTTGATCTAACCTGGATTAAGTGGTCAAACCTGGATTAAGATACTGAGTTGTAATGCCCCCAGCTCCCTGGAAGAAAGAAGAAAAAATCCTCTTGGAGAAAGGTGTCATTCATTATCTGAGGCCTGAAATGAGCCCTATATATAACTATATATATATATATATAGTTACATATTACAAGACTCATTTCAGGCCTAGGATGATTACACACACACACGTGTGTATTTTTGTATACAGTGTTCAAATCTTAAATATAACCAGACACACACAGCACCGAGAGCAATAAGCAACAGGACCAACAAACAAGATGACCAGAAAGTCTTGAGATACTAGAATTATCAAAGAGAGTAAACCATATTTACCAAGTTGAAAATGATAAAAGCAAAGATAGTATGTAATGGTAGGAAGGTGGAAACTATAAAATAGTGACAAGGCAGATTTGAAAAAGAGTAAGTTTTAGAATCCGAAAATAATACCTGAAATTCAGTGTGCAAGACTAACATAAAGCTGAAGTGAGCATTAATGAATTGAAAGATACATTTCAGAAGAAGCTATATAGGAAGGAGCACAAAAGAAAAATAGGGAAAATACAGAAGACTAAGACTCAAAGAGGATATAATGAGAAGACCTCTTATTTTATTGGAGTCCCAGAAGGAGGAAACAAAGGCCAAAGGAAATGTTGAAAGACAGACCCAGGAACAGAATACAGTATAAAAACAATTCCCATAGTACTTGATTTCTGGCAGAGACAACACTGTAAAGTAATGTGGAATGGTTGAGATTTTCAGTGGTAATTGAGTGTACAAATAGAAAAAATGGAATTGGACCATAAATATCAATTACATTTGGGTTATAGACCTAAAAATAGGAGCAAAACAAAAAAGCCTTTCAAAGGTAATGTAAAATAATCTTGGCCTTTGGGTAGAGGAAGATTTCTTTAACTTATACAGAATGACATTATAATTAAAAACATGCTAAGCAAGGGGCTCCTGGGTGGCTCGGTTAAATGTCAGACTCAGAATCGGTTCAGGGTCTTGAGATCAAGCCTCTAGTTCTGCTCTGCGCTTTGCTTAGAGTCTGCTTGTCCCTCTCTGCCTCTGCCCTTTCGCCTGTGCATGTCCACACACTCTCAAATAAACAAATAAAATCTTAAAAGAAAAAAAATGCTAAGCAAAAAAAAAAAGCATTAAGGGAGAAGAGAAAGTATTCATCATATAACCCACAAAAGTCTTAAAATACATAGAGTGAAACAAAGCTGAAAATCAATAATAAAAAGGGAGCCCCGGGGAAAAATGAGTAAAATATTTAACACTTCACCAAAGATGAAACTCAAATTATCAAAGGGATTTAAAATAATAAGAGAACTCCATATTTATTCTGGTTTTATTAAATTTTATTCTATTATTAAAATAGAAAAGTAAATGGAATCTAAATAGGAATAATAGGGAATTAGCTAATTAAAATATTATACATGTGATAGGAATGCCATTCTTTTTTTTTTTTTTTTAAGATTTATTTATTTGACAGAGACACAGCAAGAGAGGGAACACAAGCAGGGGGAGTGGGAGAGGGAGAAAGAGCCCTTCCACCGAGCAGGGAGCCTGACATGGGGCCCCATCCCAGGACCCCTGGATCATGACCTAAGCTGAAGGCAGACACCCAATGTCTGAGCCACCCAGGTGCCCCAGGAATGTCATTCTTTACAAATAATTAGCATATTAATAGGCTTACAGTATATTAGTATATAGAACATTATCCTACTTTTTTCTTTTTTAAGGATTTTTAAAAATTTATTTATTTGACAGAGATCACAAGTAGGCAGAGAGAGAGGAGGAAGCAGGCTCCCCCCTGAGCAGAGAACCTGATGGGGCCTCAAACCCAGAACCCTGAGATCATGACCTGAGCCGAAAGCAGAGGCTTAACCCACTGAGCCACCCAGGCACCGGAACATTATCCCACTTTGATAAAAAACATGAATATAATGTGAAGTCAGAATATTTCAGAAAGCATGTGAGGACAGTACTTGGCAGTCATTTTAATCACTTATCTCTTTTGATGGTATTTTCTAATGTTTCTAAATTGAGCATGTACTATATTTTATGCAGTTGATGGCAAACAATGTACCCAAAATAGGGCATTGTATCTATTTTTCCACTACAGGAATCACTTATTTTTTATTAAAATTCTGAAGGAATCAACCATCTCTTAGCATTAGAGAAATGGATGTTCATGCACAGAAACAAGCATATAACCATATAGTATGTGCAGTAGCAGCACAATGGGGAATAATATTAGTATTGTGAGGCTATAGATCAGGACTGAGTGACTATCATCCTTCCATTTTCTTTTCACTTAAATAGGTCCTTTATTTTTTCTGGGTTTTTTTTGTTTGTTTGTTTGTTTGTTTTTGCCTCCCTTACTCTCTTGCTTTTAGGATGCTTAGATGCCCTTTATGTATATAGAATACACACACACACACTTTTTTTTATAACTTTGAATTTACAGAGTGTAAAGCTTTTCAAAGGAAAACTTTATTAAAAGTTTAAGACTGGAATTCGTTTTGATAGTTTTAGAATCTTAAATTTTCTATCAGATTTTATTCTCTTTAATTTTGGACTTATCACAGGAAAAAAATGAACCCTTTCTAAAGTAACTTTTCTGATAAAGTATACGAGTACATTATTTGAAAAGTGATTTAGAATGTGTTGGTTTTAACAGGAAAGGATGTATTTTCTGGCTTTTTCTGTCATACCCAGGGTTTTGTTTTGTTTTTTAGTTTGGGTAGGATGTTACCTGACAAATTTAAAAAAATGGGATGTGATGTATTTGTTTCGCTACAACTTATAAGAAACTACCAGATTAATTTAGGTTTCATTGCTCATCTTTACATACTTCTCTGCTTCAACTTGTAATTGCTTTTAGGTTATTAATTGTTCTTTTTGTCTTTTTTGGAATTAGGGGCAAGTGTATGTAAATGTATGTACACATGCACACACATAAGTGCAGTCTCACACACTATATAAATATGCTGTTTTAAATTTCTTTCAGCCAACAAATGGAATCTTCTTGAGTATGTTTCTGATAGTTTTACCCCTGGAATCCATGGCTCATGGTCTCTTCCATGAATTGGGTAACTGTTTAGGAGGAACATCCGTTGGATATGCTATTGTGATTCCCACCAACTTCTGCAGGTACAGTTATCTAGTATAAGTAGTAGTGACTATTTGACTTTTAACATTTTCCTAATAGTTGAATGAATTTGAATATAAAATATGATAGCTCATTTTTTCAAAAGTATAGTATTTTCAAAATACAATGCTCTTGCTTTTTTCATTTACCCCAAATGTTTAAGAACTTTTATTTGCTCTGCATAATGATGTAATCTTCAGGATTTGATTTAAGTATTTTTTGATAAATGTGATTAGTTTATACTTAGCTAAAAATCAGAAAATATCCATGATGGTTCCAACAAAAGGTCGTACCATTTCTTTAGAAAAGGTTGTCTTGTTTAAGAAAATGTCCTGTGAAATAACATGTGAAATTTAATAGAAACAACCTGATGAAATTTAATAGAATGTATACTGTACCTGAGATTGTGGAGATTCCTTTAAAAAAAATTAAAAATAGAGCTACCCTATGACCCTACAATTGCACTACTGGGCATTTACCCCAAAGATACAATTATAGTCAAAAGAAGGGCCATATGTACCCCAATGTTCATTGCAGCAATGGCCACAATTCCCAAACTGTGGAAAGAGCCAAGGTGCCCATCAACAGATGAATGGATAAAGAAGATGTGGTACATATATACAATGGAATACTACTACTCCATCAGAAAGATGAATATCCAACTTTTGTAGCAACATGGACTGGATTGGAAGAGATTATGCTGAGTGAAATAAGCCAAGTAGAGAAAGTCAAGTATCATGTGGTTTCACTTACTTGCGGTGCATAAGGGGTAATATAGAAGACAGTAGGAGAAGGAAAATAAATGGGAAGTAGGGTGGTAATTCAGGGAGAGGAACGAAACAAGAGAGACTTTGGACACAGAAACAAACTGAGGGACTTGGAGGGAAGGGGGTGGGGGGATGGGAGAGCCTAGTGGTGGGTACTGAGGGCACCTATTGGATGGAGCACTGGGTGTGGGGAATGGGCAATGAATCTTGGAACACTGAAAAAAAATAAAAATTAAAAAATTTTAAAAAGTTGCAAATTCTTATGAGAAGTAAAAGGAATAGATTTAAGAGGGTCACATAAAGTAAGATGTGACAGTTTAGCAGACAGAATATGTAGATACAGTAATTTGCACTAATTTTTGTTAATGCATTGCTTATTCTTTTACTGTTTGTGACTGCTACATGTTACAAATAGGGAACAAAGTGTCATTATTTTAATGAAAACTCGTGTTATTAGAATAATACTGTTAATGTATAAAGCAAAATGTGAGGTTTTCAAAACTACTGAAAGAACTTCCTTTTCTAAATAGGAGCAGTGACTTTTTTTCTTCCTCAATATTGGTGTTTTGATTCTACGAGCTTTAAGATGTGTTGTTTTTTTTTTTTACTACAGTACCATTTTACATTTGTTCTAGGATATAATCTAACTTCAGTTAGTGTTTAGCAGTATAAAGCAGTGGACCTAAATTTTAATAACTATTTTGAAATGTCATTTACTAACAATTTCTTCTGTCATTTATATTCCTTCAGTTAGCAGAACTTGAATGCAACCTTATAAAGATTCTTTTTCAATATAGAAATATAAAACATACTGCTTCCATAAATTTTTTTGTCAAGGGGAAAAGTTCTCTCATTATAGTTCCCACCTGGCTGTTCTTGAAACAGGGTAAAATCAGTATGATCTTGCTTTTAGAAAGTCTTACTCAGTATCTGTCATTGGGTAAAAGAATATGCATATCGAACAAAGAATAGTGTTACCTACATTTGAAGATCTTTTCCCATCTTTCCGTTGGGTGATTACTGGTTATAGAAATGTTATATAGAAATATAACTTTTGGTAATTAGACTTTGATGTTTAAGCTTAATTTTTAGCACTTTAGAAAAGAGGATTTTAAAAAAATTCTGCCATGTAGTTATCAGCAACTGTTACGATGCTTAAGATAATTACAAATGAAGAGTAAGAATGTGACATAGAATGAACACTCTTTAAACACCAAAATAATTTTTTTTCCTTCAGTCCTGATGGTCAGCCAACACTTCTTCCACCAGAACATGTGCAGGAGTTAAATTTGAGGTCTACTGGCATGCTCAATGCTATCCAAAGATTTTTTGCATATCATATGATCGAGACCTATGGATGTGACTATTCCACAAGTGGACTGTCATTTGATACTCTACATTCCAAACTGAAAGCTTTCCTTGAACTTCGGACTGTGGATGGACCTAGGCATGATACGTATGTTTTGTATTACAGTGGGCACACCCATGGCACAGGAGAGTGGGCTCTTGCAGGTAAGTGCACCTCTGGCAGTTTCACTATTATAAAAATAGACCTAATTATTTATGGAAATCTACCCTTCACACTGCAACATTAAATTTCCAAAATTCTCAGTTTTCTACTTCACAGTTTACTAAGTATACAGATGACTGTTTTGTTTTTCTTTTCTCTGGAATACCTGTTTAGCATAATATTAGTAATCTCTAAAGGTTTTGAGAATTGTATCTTGTATTAATTGGAAGAAAAAAAATCTGCTTAATTTGAGACATTATACGTTTCTAATATATTTTCAGAATTATTAAATTTTATTAAATTATTAAGCCTTTAAATGTTATGGGTGCTGATTTCAGTAGTTATGCACATATGCAGTTTTATTTATGTTAGAAAGCTCACCAGGAGTTTAAACAGCACGTGAGGTGATAGCGTGGGAGTAGCGCTTAGGTCAGGAGACCTTGGTTCTTGCCCTAATTTTGTCACAACAGTGTTATTTTTGTCAAGTTACCTAAGTTTTCCCAGTTTCAGTTCTCTCCTCTGTAAAATGAGGGGATAATATTAAATCTTGCCAACGTAAAATGAGATCTATTTTATATGTAAATTTGTTGGTTGGGCTTCCCATAGAGACCATGTAAGTCATGGGCTTTGTTTTATGAATTATTTGCTTAGCGCCTAGTACAGATCCTGGCAGAGCCCTAGCAGGGATCCTTGAGTAACAGATAGAGAGGAAGAAATCATTAGAATGAGGGTGCCTGGGTGTCTCAATTGTTAAGCGTCTGCTTTGGGCTCAGGTCATGATCCTGGGACCCTGGGATCGAGCCCTGCATCGGGCTCCCTGCTGGGTAGGAAACTTGCTTCTCCCTCCTTCACTCCTCCTGCTTGCTTTCCCTCTCTAGCTGTGTCTCTCTCTGTCAAATAAATGAATAAAATCTTCAAAAATCATTGAGTGAATCATGAAAAAAAGGTGATTTTATTTTGTTAGAAACAGTTCTTTTAGAACTTAATTCTATCCTGCTTTTTCTTTAAATATTATAGATGTTTTACACTAAGAATACTTACAAATACTAAAATAGACATAAGTAGAAATAGGTATTCAGATCAAGGAAAATATAAACAGAAGTGTTCTGGAAGGACAGAGGTGGAGGTCCCAACATAAGAACTCCAAGTGAAGATGATTAAAGGTTAAAGTGGAGATGATTTTAAACCATCATGGTCTCCCTAATTTCATGCTAGATTTGTAATTTTATCATAAAAATACTGTTGTAATTTTTAGTTTTGCAAATAAATATTGAATAACTTAGTGGCTGTCTAGGAGTAAAGGCAAATATTGGGCACAGTTGAGGCAGTTACTATGCTTGGTACTTTATATACATTAAATATAATCTTCACTTAAACTTTGAGGTAAGTACTATCACGTCTATCATCTTCATTGTTCACAGAATAAAATGAAAACCTAAAGTTGTTACATATCTGTGGTTATACAACTGGTAAGTGATGGAACCATAACTCAAATCAAGATCTGCCTAACCCCTAAAAATGTATTTTCCCCCAATTGTACCATGTGTTGCCAAGGCTAAAACCATTAAGGTAGAGAAAACTGCGTGTTCTGGTTTAGTGGATATTTTTGTTAGCACTGTTCACCCATTTCCTAAATACTGTCAAAGAAGGTAGTCAACATCAAAATTACTTGAATATAGTTTGTAAAATATTTTACTTGACCTGTAACTTGTTAATAACTCAATGTAGAACACTTTTTAAACATTTATGGCTATCTTAGTCCTAGGTAAAGTATAGCATTCTGTGTACTTGACCTTAGAGCACAGAAGAAAAGATTCTAGTCAATTCAGAAATCTTGACAGAAATAGCATTTCAGACCTAAAACCCAGGATTGATTATTGAAAATTTACTGTAATGCTTATAATACTGAACTCTTCCCAAATCAAATGGAAAAAGGCATAATTTTGGTGATCATGCATATATCCTTGGTTGTTTGTAAGTATTTTAGAAAATAATTTTAAGGGTGCCTGGGTGGCTCAGTGGATTAAAGCCTCTGCCTTCAGCTCAGGTCATGATCTCAGGGTCCTAGGATCAAGGCCCACGTCGGGCTCTCTGCTCAGCAGGGAACCTGTTTCCTCTGCTATCTCTGCCTGCCTCTCTGCCTACTTGTGATCTGTCAAATAAATAAATAAAATCTTTAAAAAAATTTTTTAAAGTAAGCTTGTTGTATGTTTACATGAAGAATTTATTAATATAAGCATTTTTCAGAAAGTTTGTATTTTTCCTCTTAAATCTTTTAAAAATTTATTTCAAATATCTTTTAAAAGATGGCTTTGGAGATAAATTTTAGATGTACAGCTTACTACTATTTATATCGCTTTTTCTTTTCCTAGGAAAAATAATAGACACCAAGATAAGTAACATGCACATCAGTATCCTTAAGTTTTCACAGACTATGAGTTAGCAATAATTTATGAAGACTTAAAAACTTTATAAAGTGTAGCTATATTTTAGGTAACTATCTAGCAATTATATTCTGGAATGATATCTTTATAATATTCTTTGAATATGTCACCAATGAGTTGACCATTATAGAATTCCTCTCTTAGCCAAGATCTATTCTTGTATGTGTGACTTTCTTTGTTGGAGACTTTATGGTAAAAAGTAGAAGAACACAATGGAGAAAGCACATGGCCCTACCTTCTCCAAGAAGGGGTAGGTTCATCCCATGATTCGGCAACTCATATATACTCTCTCAGCTTGAGACACCAGGCCCTCTTGCAGGTAACCAAGTTGAACCAGGCATAGAGGCTGAGCCTTCCTGTCAGTCAGTTCCTGCCCTGGGCTGCTGGAGACATAGCCCTCAAAGGCCGATAGTACTCAAAAGTAGTACTGAACTCTCCTGCACAGAGCAAAATGCTTTCATCCATTCCAGCTACATGATAGAGAGCTTTGAGCTCTTAGAATTTAGCTTTCTAAAAACTTGTAAAATTGGAAACATCACGACTGGATTTTATATGAGTTAGTAAGAGCAGGTCCACAACTAAATACCACTGTGAGACAGAGAATCTGTATTTGCCCTTGTATCACATACCTTTATTCACAGTACTTAGAATATATAGTAGTCTCCTTGGGGTGCCTGGGTGGCTCAGAGCGTTAATCAGCCTCTGCCTTTGGCTCAGGTCATGATCTCAGGGTCCTGGGATCAAGCCCCACATCTGGCTCTCTGCTCGACAGGGAGCCTGCTTCCTCCTCTCTCTGCCTGCCTCTCTGCCTACTTGTGATCTCTCTCTCTCTCTGTCAAATAAGTAAATAGAATCTTTTAAAAAAAGAATATATAATAGTCTCCTTACCTTTATGGAGTTTCATAAGATGGAATCGGTTATTTTTGCCACTTTGTTGCAGAGTAAAAAACAATTATGATAATGACAAGAGAGAAATAAATGAAAAAAATGTAGATGATCTATCAAGCAGTTTATCACAGATAAACAAAGCCTTTAAAAAGCAATCTCAATTACTTTAACTGCATCAGATGGCTGTTAGCAGAGGTAAATGTTAGTACTTTGCATCTGGGCCAAAGCCAGATGTGACAAAGAACCTATTCATAGTAGAAAGCAGAGCAAAACAAAACAGGAGAAGAGAAATAGTCGTTGAAAACGCTTTAATGCTCCTCTGAATCTCTTATTGATAGCCAAAGGGCATGTATGTAAGAGAGTTAGTGTAGAATGTACTTTTAGAATATTTATTGAAATAGTTGTAGAAGGCAAGTCAGACGATGTTTTGTGGCAGATGGATTTTGTATAATAGCTCTTGTAGACGGTGTCATTCTCTTATCTCTAGAGAAATTGAATAGAACTGGCAATAATGAAACGTTAACATTTTACCATGTAACAAAATGCATCTTCTGGAGCCCTCTGTGAAGCAACACATTAGTAATACATGGAGACGTGTATTGAAATACTGCCTCTGAAATGATAAGCATGAGTAAAAGAACAATTCATGAAACAGCTTTTTCATTGTCAAGAGTCTAAGATATAGTAGGCTGATGAATAAAAGATATTAATTGTTCATAAAGAATGTGTTATGCCCTGGCTTCACAGGTCATATTACTAACAGAATCCAAATACTAAAGTATTCTCTCTCTCTCTCTCTCTCTCTCTCTCTCTCTCTCTCTCTCTCTTTGGTGTCATTTTGATAGTTTAGCGAAGAGAAAGATTGCTCTAGGTAGAAATGTGTATCTGTGTATCTGAAGTCGTTGGACCTTGTGCCAGTAGAGTGTGCCATGTTAAGACTTTTTTCTAATGTAAAATGTACATTTTCTAGTGAAAATGTTTTACATTTTCAGTGTAAACATGGTGGATGATATATAACAAAAACCACCTGAAATCCAAACACCCGGTAATAACCACTGTTGTTTTTGTAGGTACACTTCCATGTCCTGCTTTTTCTCTTAGTATCATAGACGTTTTCTTGTCATTAAAATTTCTTTATAAATACCATTTTATTATAATTCTCCCACATAATTTATTTCCATTCCTCCTGGTTGTTTCAGATTTTACACTATCATAGATAGCAATGGGAAGAAGATCTTTATATGTAATTTTTGTCCCCATTTCGTCCCTTTCCTTAGGGTAAATTCCCTAGAATTGGAATGATTCTATGAATATTAATGTACCATTGAAACAGAGCCAGGAGTAGGGTGAGTAAGGATGGCAATTGCTTGGGTCACAGAATTTAAGAAGATGTCAAAAATTAAATAGTCAAGATAATGTTTTAGGGCAATATATTTAAAAATCAAAATTAATACAAAAAGACCTGTTATAATGAACTAGATGTAAAACCTACTAGCTTTAAGACAAATTTGCTTTAGACCTTTCTGGGTATGTATTTTTGTAATCCTGTGTTTTTTTCAGGTAATAAAACACATTTAAGAATCTATTCTAAACTCATTCTTGGTACAGGTAGGAGGAGTGTTTTTCTTTCCTTCGGTAGCTGTCTATATATGGGGCAAGGTCACATTAATTTATCAGCGATCAGTGATTTTCAAAAGACCAACAAACTTTTTCTGTAAAGGGTCAGGTATTTTTGGTTTAGTAGTCATAAGGTCCCTATTCTCACTGGTCAGCTCAGATACTATAGAACTGAAGCAGCCACAGACAGAATGTACATGAATGTTATTTATGAAAATAATAAGAAATTTAAGTTTCCTGTATTTTCACATGTCACAAACAGAAATTCTGTTCTTTTGCTTTTTAATCATGTAAAAATGTAAATCAGTTCTTAGTTCTCAGGCTGTACAAATACAGGTGACATGCTGGATTGGCCCATAAGCCATAATTTTGCTGCCTGTGATATGGAATATTAGCTTTTCCTTTTTTTCCACTAAATTTAACTTCATGAAAACAATATTCTTAATTTCTTATAACCTGTTCCTTTTTTAATGTAACAAGGATTTTTTTTTTTATCTGAAGCTGACAGTTTGTTTTTAGAAACTTCTGACAAGATACTTTGAAAGGAGGGTTCCATATATATATAATTTATATATATATAAATTTTTTTGGCCTACATATTTAATTCTAGGGACTTAAACTATATTTAAGAGGAGGCTTCAGAAATTATTACTCCATTGAATTTTCTTTTGTTCACAGGTGGAGACATACTGCGCCTTGACACACTTTTAGAATGGTGGAGAGAAAAGAATGCCTCCTTCTGTTCTCGCCTTATTATTGTATTAGACAGTGAGAATTCAACTCCGTGGGTGAAAGAAGTGAGAAAAATCAATGATCAGTACATTGCAGTGCAAGGAGCAGAGATGACAAAGACCATAGACATTGAAGAAGCTGACCCACCCCAGCTGGGTGACTTTACAAAAGACTGGGTAGAATATAACTGCAACCCCTGTAATAACATCTGCTGGACTGAAAAGGGCCGTGCTGTGAAAGCAGTGTACGGTGTGTCAAAGCGGTGGAGTGACTACACTCTACATCTGCCAACGGGCAGCGATGTGGCCAAGCACTGGATGTTACACTTCCCTCGTGTTACATATCCACTGGTGCATTTGGCAAATTGGTTGTGTGGTCTGAACCTTTTTTGGATCTGCAAAAGTTGTTTCAGGTGTTTGAAAAGATTAAAAATGAGTTGGTTTCTTCCTACTGTGCTGGACACAGGACAAGGCTTCAAACTTGTCAAATCTTAATTTGGAACCCAAAGTGGAATATTACTAAGAGTTCACACTACCAGTTATCACTAACTTGCCATTTTTTGTATATGTTTTTTTTTATTTGTGAAAAAAATCCTTGCTACTTCTGTAGCTGCTCTCACTTTGTCTTTTCTCAAGTAATTATGGTATATGTAAGATGTTGGGAATAAGCATTTTATCCTACAAGTATGTAAGGAATCATAAATGCTCATGCTGTGCAAATGCATAACAGAGGCTAAAAATAACAGTGCACTTTGAGGAATGTTTGCATTTGCCTCTGATCAGAAAGAACACGCTTGTCTATGCTCTGCAGTGGCCAATGAAGAATTAATAATGCCTTATTTTCTAGGCATAGATTAGAGAATGTAGACCAGTTTGTTTACTATTATAAGAAAACTTAAAATTTGCTTACAAAAGATTTTTGTGTGTGTGAACAATAGTTTTGAGTCCAAGACCATTTGAAGAATTGCAAACTCTTAAAAAAAGGATAAAAGGAGAAGCCTGAAATGAATGCAAAAATTTGCCTATAGTCTTCCATTCAGATGACTTGGTGGTGGCCTGCTAACCAGTGTAGTAGTAAAGCCCAAATAACTGTTGAGATCAAACATTCTTCATATAGGTAACTGTAAGAAGCTAGAAGCCCAAAAATCGCTCCTTCCTGCATCCTTGGGGAGGGGGGAGGGTCTCTGAAAGCACTGGCAATTTTAAGTCTTTCTCAGGTAACTGTTTCAATGAACAATGTTTCCAGCTACAGATTCCTCCTGTATAAATTGTCTTGCCTTTCAGAAAGTAAACTTTTAAAAAATTTAGTAGTTTCTCGTTGATTCTGGCTATTTTCACTGTTCAGAAATGATTTTGATCTCTGTGGAATTAATGCTCTGCCATGAAAATTATCTTTCAGATCTCTCATTAGTGATGACATTTTTTTCTCCTGAAGGTCAAAGGATTAGAAACAGGTCATTTTTTTCTTGTATACATGTGATGTATTATGTAAAAAAAGTATTCATAGTGGCAATTTTAGTTATGTATAATGGTGTGGTTGTAATTTTTAAAACTTAATTCAGTGTTTTGTCTGATTAAAGCAGGCACCGATCAGGGTATCCCCTAAGAGGTAATTTACCTCCCATTCCCTTCCAGTAATTGTTACATTCTAAATTTTCTTATCTGAGAAGTAACAAGAAGGGAGCAGAATTAAATTAGGGGATAATCTAATCTTTGTTGTGTAAAGTGTGACTTCTCACAATTGAAGCCATTTTTCCAGCCTCAGAGAGAGGAAATAATGCCTCTGCCATTTTCTACCTGGTGACTTGAAAATTGAAGTTTTTGTTAGGTAGAAGTCACTTAGTGTCAGGGGACTTGTATACCACTATCTATGCAGTGTTCTTACAGTTGGATTATTTCTGTTTTGAATGATTTTCCTAATGCTTTGAATAAAATTTTAAAAATTAATTTTTCACTTAATGTGTAAAAAACAGTTACTGAATAATTTTAATATATTAAAGGTGATAGTCATAAAAAATGCCCATGTATTAGAGTTCATGGTAACAAGTTGATTTGAAATTTTCCAATATTTGGTTACATGTTTATATCAACATTATCCAAATGAAATAGTATAATGTTTCATTACTGTTCAGAATTAGTGTAGCATAAGTCAAGTGTTAGAATTATGAGTTTATAGCTACAAAAAAGTTAAGTTAGCATTAAGTAAAATCTTCTAAATTTCCAAGCCAGTATTGAGCAAATTAGCTTTATTTAAAGCATATATCATTACTCTGAGAAAGCCAAATATAAAGGTATGTCCTGCATTCTTTATAAAGTAATATTAAGATGGTACTAAAAATCAGATTTAAAAGGTAGCAGACTTTACAGCCACAAAACTAGTGTTCTAATATACATTTTCCATGACCAGAAAAGTTTTGAGCTAAAAATGTGACTCGAGCCAACTTACTAACCACAGTTAGAGAATATCCACTTTGATGAATTCCCCTCCCAAACAAAAAACTATAAAATGACAATTAGGAAATGACATCCTAAATTAAGACCGCCATTTTGAAACATTAACTGACAAAAGATAATATGGAGAAAGAATATTATAGGAGGGATAAATTGATTGGTTACTCTAACTTAAAGATTAAAAACGAGATCTGACAATTAGTAAGGGTAATTTTCTTATGACTTTCATTTTATATACCATATGTTTACAAAGGAGTTCTGGGAATGATAGGGATTACTTTAGGGCAAACTTTATCACCCCATAAAAAATAGTTAACATGGATATGTTTTTCAACATAATGTTGATTCAGTTTGTTTTCTTATATGATACCTTGCTGAAAACACAAAAACACTACATCCTAAAAACATCTTTTAAAAAACTATATACTGTTCTGTGATGAATTAAGGAGCCATGTTCTTTATCGTCCTGTAATTTTTTAGTTATGCTATTATTTCATTAAAAACTTTTGTTTTAGTTTGCTTTGACTAATCTCTTCTTCCCTGGGATATTTGGATTTATCTTTGCATAGCTTTCTATCTTGCTCTTCTTAATAAATACAGAATTGTACAGAAGACCATTTTTACGACCAGTGTTTTCATAAGTCTATTAAAACTTGCATTGCTAATTAAAATACATTTATATTTAATGCATTAGTAGGTATATTATTTTTCAGTAAAATCTTCATTGACTATTTGTAACTGTACATTTTGTTTGTAAATTTTGGCCTAAATATATTTGCTGTTTTGGGTACTGCCTTTTTATATGTATTCTTTCCCATTTAGAGTTTAGGCTTCTTCAAAGTAACATTCTACATTGCCTTTCCCCAGAGGATAGCTAACATTATGTATGCCAGAAGAAAATAGTTTGATTTTAAGAATGTTACTAGGTATATTTCATAGTGAATGCTCAAAGGAGTTAGATCTGTCAGTACCTTTGAACATGTCCTCTCTTGAAAACATACTAGATCTTCCTTTTCAGGCAGAAACTTACACATTGATATTTCTTGTGTACAATTACCCAGAATTGTGCCTTGCCCCATAATAGGAGGTAGCAAAAGAATATTTTTGACTGCGTGAATTTAGAATGCTAAGGAGAAATCGAAATAACTTGATTGTTAATTACTTCATTTTCTTTATAATTTAAGTGTCTATTATTTCAAGATCCTTATTAAAGATTTTTAGAGAATCAGTAAAAGGAAAACATCTCACATATTTAAAAATATATTTTTTCCTATTTAGTAAACTCCATGCCCAAACATGGGCTCAAACTCACAACCCCAATATCCAGTCACATACTCTCTACTGGCTGAGCCAGCCAGATGCCCCAAACATTTCACTTTTAAAAAAAGTTGTGTCAGGATTGAAGAAGGAAAAACAGGTTTGAATGAAAGCATAGCTCATGTGACAAAAAAGATGGCTTTTAGTTGGCTGAGTTCATTTTCATCAGGACTCTGGTGTGATAAAGATTGAATCTATCATTGATTTCCCATTAGAAACATATACACAAATATTGGAGACTTATCACAAATAGAAATTATCAAAAGAAAGTGATGAACAAAGAAGAGAGTTGGCTGTGCTCATCAGTGACAACTAGACTAAAGTCAGAGGAAAATTGGCCTGTAACAAACAGGTTCAGGCTAGGTTCAAAACTAGGGGATCTACAAGTATCTCACTTTTGGGATATCTTCCCTATCAACTAGTTGTAATAAAGTATGAAATGATGTTTAAGCAGTAATTGCTTTAAGCAATTGTTTTGTTGACAGTAGTTTACATTTATGTGTATTAGGAAGTACTATTGCCATTATTATTCTTACATAGACCAAAGCTGATTCAAAATTGAAATCCGTAGGCTAAGCACTAAGTTTTTAAATATTAACACACAAAAAAACATTTTGATTGATTAAAATATAAAATTGACCAGTCATCTTGTCTGATGACCTCACAGCATTTTTAAGTATTAATTAGAATAAGTAGACAGTTTTAGTAAATTGTTATTACTGTTTGGCCTGTACCTCTAAATATTGATCTATCCCAAACTGAAGATTTCTTTTTTAAAGATTTTATTTATTTGTCAGAGACAGAGAAAATGTACATGAGCAGGGGGAGGAGCAGGTCCCTGTTGAGCAAGGAGTCGGATGCAGGAGTCAATTCCAGGACTCGCACCATGACCTGGGCTGAAGGCAGCCGCTTAACCAACTGAGCCACTGAGGTGTCCCCCAAACTGAAGATTTTTAGCAGTGTTCCAAGTATTAGAGAGGAATGTGGTATATCTTCCTAGACAGCAAAGTGTACTCTGTGCAAAGTAAAAGTATGTTTATATTAAGATATAATGTATTGATAAGCAGGATTTACATTAATTTTTAGTTTAAGTCAGAAGACTTCAAAGCAGTTTTATTCTTGTAGCAGATCATTTGTTCTATCCTTCTAACTCTAGGACATTGAAGATTCTTTGGGTATAATCTTGGATGTTAATGACACTCTAGAGAGAATTTTTCTTCAAGAAATCCTTTGTCTTCTGGCTTAGAAATGCAAATAGCATGATGAATTTTTCTCTAAACAAATAATTTTGTTTCTATATATATGGAATTTCAGTTGGACGCCACTTTAATTTCATAAGAGATATTTCTAGGTTCTTTGGAGTCCTTATGTATACTGATTTCTTCTACCGAAGTAGGTATCAGTAAGGAAAATGGGGTGAGGATTTTAATTTGTAATCCGTGCCCATTTACATTGATACTCATTCTCACCTACTTCTCTTCTACCATACTCCTTTTTTCTCCAACACCTAACCTTTGGATTCCTTTCTACATAAAGCAACTAATTCACCAGTCACAATAAAAATGACAGTGGCTATCATCTATTGAATTTTTTTTATGAGTAAGGCACTGTGCAAAGCACTTCTGTATACATGATTTCATGAAGTCCTCACAACCACCTCTTATGATGGATATACTTTTATGAATGAGTCATATGGTACTTGTCTTTCTCTGACTGACCTATTTTGTTTGAGTATTTTATCAAGGGGCCAAACACCTGGCTATAACCACATAAGCATACCCAAGAGGAGCAACTGGTCAGTATAAAGACCTTCAATTATTAATTGCGCTAATATCACCTCAATTTGTAGCCCCTCCCTTAATTTCCCAGCAATTTTTGATGCTAGATCCTTTCTGGGGTTCTGGACTGGTCAGAGCTTCCTCCCCAGAAGCATCATTGTGAGGCTACTAGGCTACAGCTTGCTTCACTCTGGCTCCCCAGTTCAACACTCTTCTATCCATTTTGTCTTCTGGATGTGTACTGAAATCATGGGTCTGGTGAGAAGAATCCTCCCTTTCTCTACATCTTAATGGTACCAGGTGCTTGTTCCTTTACTAGTAATTTAATGGGAACTGGAGGAGAAGATACAAAGGCATGTGTTCACCATCTTGAATTCAAAGCAAATGATTTTTTACAAAAACAGTGAAATGGACTTCTGGTTAGGATGTAAAATACAAAAGAACTTTGATTCAGTGGGAACATGAGAAAAATTCCAGATAAAATTAACATACAATTTATTGGAGCTATTGCAGAGTAGTATATACAAGCAAGTCAAGGTGAAATAAATCCCAAAGACAGATGAGTTCTTCATAAGCAAGCAGAGACTAGAACAGCTTCTATACCTGGGACACATACCTGTCTGGGTGCTGGTGAGGTAGAAATGGAACTTTCATAAACAAGATTTTGCAGAAAAAAACTGGCTGAACTTTTGAGGATATTGTGGGCTGGTGAGATGGGTCTCGAAGGTTATTAAAAGCTTGACCCAACAAGCATGCCCTCTTGCCCTGGAATTTTGCCAAGAAACTGGCAGTGGAAGAGGACTTAGAGGCAAAGAGAATTTATGAAGCTTTGTGCATCACAATTGCCAGAGTTGGAACCACACTTGAACTGTATCTAAAAGTGAAACAACTCTTACTCTAGTTCAAACACTAAAATAATCAAATTGTTCAGTCTCTTGATATATTCAGCATGGGAGATTAGGGACTGGGCTAACTAACAGCCCAGCTCTAGCTCAGTTCAACTTGTGGACAGTTCTGAAGAATAAGTTCCTCACCCTAATCACCAAAGAATGAAAGGCATGCACTCCCTCAATAGACACAGACTTACACTTTACTCTCCACTGTTCTTTTATGTACAATACAGAATACATTTTTTAAAATTCTAAAACATCAAGGGAGGAGGAATTGGACCCATTATCAAGAGTAAACAGTCAACAGGAAGTCCTACCTACGGAGCAATCAGACAAGAAAAAGGAATGAAGGGCATACAAATTGATAAGAAAGGACTGAAACTTTTACCATTTGCAGATGGCATGATACTATATTGACTCCACCAAAAAACAAACATAAAAACCTACTAGAACTGATAAATGAATTCATTAAGACCAAAGGACACAAAATCAATATACAGAAATCCACTGTGTTTCCATACACTAATAATGAAGTAATAGAAAAATTAAGAAACAGTCTCATTTATGATTGCACCAAAAAGAATACCTAGGAATACAGTTACCTAAAGAGGTGAAAGACCTGTTTGACAACTATATGATTTCATTCATATGAAATCAAGAAAGAGAAGAAATGAAGGAAAAAAAGAGACACATACAAAGCACTCTTAACAACAGAGAACAAATAAACCATTTTTGTGGTTACTGGAGTAGGTTAGTTGGGAGATGAGTGAAATAGGTGAAGGGGATTAAGAGTACACTCATCATGATGAGCCCTGAGTGATGAATTATTGAACCACTATATTGTACACTTGAGACTAATAGAATACTATGTTAATTTTATTGGAATTAAAATAATAAAAAAAATAAAAAAGATAAACACTTAAAAAAAAGAGTAAGCAGTCAAGCGACACTTGTAGATCACTAGCAGACAAGAATGTTTTAAAAAACTAAAGCGTGTTGAGGAATTTACAGGAAAGGATGGCTACAATGGACATAGAAATTTCAGAACCAAATAGATACACTAGGACTGATAAATATATTATAAATAAAAAGTTCCTGGATGGCACTCAGAGTGGGGTGGGTAGTCCATGACATGGGGTGTTGTAATGAGTTAGAACCACATAAAGGGGTGATCTAGCATGTATTAAGAAGGGTACACTAGGGATAGTGGAGAGAGGATAATGGGAGATTGGTTACACAGGAGAGATTTATCAAATATAAAAATATTAAAGATGAAGAGCATATTTTTATTTTGAAAAGGGAATTGTAAATATGAAAATGGAGAGACCTAGAATGACCTCTAAGATGTTGGGTTGGAAAAGGAAGTAGTTGATAGAGAAGTTAATAGAGATGTAAGGATGTTTAAACATTTATGTGTGTGTATTTTTATACATATAATCCTTAGCTTTGCCTGTAAGGGAGCTTGAAATTACTAGTGCCCCAAAAGCAATGAATACACCTAAATCCCATATTGTGACTTCTTAATATTATTCTCCACGAAAAGAAACCAGGGTTCTTTGGAGAAATAACTGATTACTTCTTGTAACTTTTGCTGGAGCAGCAAAAGAACAAGATAAGCCTGGAGTAGTTTCAGAAAGCAATCAGTGCTCAAAGAATATGAGGTAACCATTAAAAAGGCATAAATGTCAGCTTAAAGCAACTCCCAATGACCAGAGCCTAGACAATTTGAAAAATAGTGATAGTAGCAGACTATAGCCCATTGAGTAAAACAGGAAACTGTACCCATAACTGATATAAATACATGCATACATGAAAATTTTGAAGGACAAGATATATTAAAATAAAGAGGCATAATAAAATTAATAGAGGATACAGAATGCTAAAAACAAATTTGATTAATTCAAAAGAAAGAAAAGAAGAACAAAGAAACAAAACAATCAAAAGGAGAATAGAAGACAAATACCAAGATACCAGATTTAAAATTAACCTTATTCAGAATAACATTAAAATGTAAGTGGACTAGTTGCTTCAATTAAAAGTCAGAGATTGTCAGACTAGATCAGAGTATCTCAACCTAAGCATCACTTATATTGTGGAGCACATAATTCTTTGTTGTAGAAAACTGTCCAGAACAGCATCCCTGGCTTCTACCACTAGGTACCAGAAGCATGACCCCTTTCCCTTCAGTTTTAACAACCAAAACTGTCTCCAGATAGTTCTAAATGTGCTCTGGGGAACAGAATCATTCCTGTTTGAGAACCACCTGACTAGATGAAAAACAAGATCCAACAATATGGTGTTTACTAGAAATATATGTTAAATATAGAGACACCAATAGTTTTAAAGGAAAAAGATGGGGAAAGATGTAAACATTAATCATAAGAAGGCTGGTGTGACTGTTAGTATCAGACAATGCAAATTTGAAAACAAAGAACATTTTCAGAAATACAGATATTTCAAATTGATAAAAAGACATACTTATCCAAAGGGCTTAAATGGGCTTGCACCTAATAGTAGAGTTTCAAAATACCTGAAGCATAAATTGACAGAAACAAAGGAGAAAGATCTATAATCATATTTGGAGATTTAAACATTTTTCTTTCAATAACTGCCAGAATAACTTGATGAAAATCAGTAAGATTATAGAATATTTGAACACTTTTAAAGACTTATTTATATTTTATTTTATTTTATTTTATTTTATTATTTTATTTTTAGAGAGAGAGAACATGCACAGACAAGAGGGAGGGAAGAGTAGGGGGAGGGGGAAAATCTTAAGCAGACTCTGTGCTGAGCACGAAGCCCAACAAGGGGGTTAGTCTCACCACCCTGAGATCATGACCTGAGCCAAAACCAAGAGGTGGATGCTTAACCAAATGAGCCACCCAGATGCCACTGAACAACACTTTGAACCAACTTGACTTAAGTGATATTTTCAGAGTATATATTCTTTTCAAGTGCATCCAGAATGTTCTCAAAGATAGAACATATGCTGGGCCAAAAATACTAACTAACAAAATACAATGACTGTCCTCTAAATATTTCCTATGACTATAACAGATATGAATTAAAAATCAATCATAAAAAGCATCTAGAAAAATCCCCAAGTACTGTAAAGTAACAAACTTCTCAGTAAATCCTGGGTCAAAGTCTCAGGGGAAATTTAAAAATATTTTAATCAAATATCAAACTTCTTCAAAATACTTTGTTCTCATACCCTTGCTTTGCTAGTACTTTAAGCAAATGCTAGAGTAAAGCCAGCACTGAGGCAAGATTATTTACACTGTCCATACACTGGATATAGAAATTCACTTTTAACTATACTTAGAGGTCACATGGTAACTGGAAAGAGTTTGTCAATTAATATATATGGTAAAGGTATATTTTAGATAACAACCAAATCACAGAGCTTTCTCCAAGGGTATATAAGATACATGAAAAACTTGAAGCATTTTTCAGTCCAGGGTTCCCGGGGTTCCCCTTGTGGAGGATTACAGGGCCATGAAGGATAAAACTACCAGCATACCGATGAACAATGAACATAGACCCTCATCACATGGAACCATTCTCCCTATCTCTTGAAAGACAATGTTTTGGCAGAATGCCTGCGCTGACTTTAGGAAATGATTCTTCCTCTTGCATGCAGTTACTGATGCCCCTTATGAACAAGACCATTTTACCAAGAGATCCTGCTGAGTTTCTTCTGGCACTGAAAATGAGATATTCCTACCATAGGCTAGGTATAACAGCTTTGTCCTGGCTGAGATAAAAGGCTTCTAAGGTAAGAATTGCAACAAGATCCATGATTGCTTTAGTATATTCCAGAAGCACGGGAAGTACCCTGCCTCAGGTCTTTTCATCTGGCCCTTCTGGATTACACATGAATTCAACCATTTAATACCACGTCATTCTTGCCAGAATTTTGGTCGGTCACAACTGCTACAGTAGATTAAAAAAACCATTTTCAGGCCCAACAGGCTTTCCGTAGTCAAAAAGAGGTCAATAAAACCATTCAATTGTTTTTCTCGCATCCTTGGGCAGTCACTTACCCTTCATTTTCTATCATCCACCTGTAGGAGTGGAAAGCTAAAAGAAGTAATAAGTGTTCTATTCACATTCTGTCATTCAAGAGAGAGGTGGAAAATGAATTTTAAAAAATTTCAATGTTCCTTTATTTTATAAGTCAAGAAAATGTTTTGAGTGTAGTTGGTGTTAAAATTGTAGAAAATGGTGTTTAAAACTAGATTTTTTGCAGATGGGGGTTTCTAACTAGGAATGATCTTATAACTTTAGCTATGACATAAAAAGGAATTATTTTAGTGATAGATTCTGATCAGGTTGAAATTTTTTTTAAAAAATCTGAATCCAGACTTTCATAACGAAATTGAAAAAAAAAAAAAACCCACAAAGAGAAATCTAAACATTTCTTTTAAAAAGTATCCTCAAAGAGGCAGAATGTGTACTAATAGCTCTATTTCAGTAACAGCAACAATAAAAAAAATTAAAGGACAAGAAACTATATAATCAATATGCTGAGAGAAAATAATGACCAACATCTATATTTAGCAAAGATATCCTTCAGGAATGAAGACATAGTAAGGACATTACAGGCAAAAACTGAGAGGATTTGCTACCAGCAGATCTTCAGGAAGGAAGGAATTGTATTCTTTAAACAGAATAAAAATGACGCCAGTCAGAAGACTGGCTGTAGAAAGGAAGAATTCCAAAGACAGCCCGTATATAAGTGGGTAGAGATAAATGAACACAGACTATGTTAATAATAATAAGTCTTATGGGGTGTAAAATACAGAGAAAATGAAAATAAAGAACATATGCAAATAATAGCATATTGGTTGTATTTTCCTGTGTTAGAGTTAAAATATTAATTAACTTGTAATTTCTAGGGTGAAAAATGCCATAAATTTATTTCCATAAAATAAGGAAACATTTTCAGACTGATAGAGGAAAAAACAAAAGAATTTAAACAACAACAACAACAAAAAAGCGTGATTCCAAAAGAAAGCAAGAAAGGGAGAAAAACAGAACATAAAAAAGGCATGATACATAGAAAGAAGGTAGATTTAAACCAACATTTACTGTTTGAAGACTTCTGAGGATAGTAGATGGAAGTATGACAGAAAACAAAGTAATTGATTTAGTCAAACTAGTCAAACTGCTTGCCTTATCCTAAGACATCCTTTTTAATAAGATCCCATAAAGTTTAAAAATCACTACTTCTTGGGTATTTCAGGAACCCTGAGCACCAGCAAGTCGCTCTCATCTATCCTTTTTATTGTCACCATGAACCTGCAAGGTACATTTTTTTTATCCCCAGTTCAGAGATGAGGCTTGCCTAAGGTTGCTCAGATAGGAAATGATAAAATAGGACTCCAACCAGTTCAAATTCATCCCAACCTCAACACACATCCCACTATGACAAAATTCCCACCATTTAGTAAACACACAGTAGTCATGTCATTTAAATATATCCTAAGTCCTTAATTGCCTACAAGAACAGATGGACAGAAGTTTTGCAACAAACCCAATTTTTAAAAAAACCCATTTTAAACTGAGATTTCTTAAGTTGCAAATAAACAGATCCTTAAAACAAATGTACTAAACTTAGCCTACAGTCCTGTGTGCAGCTACTCATATTCAAAGCATTTTAGAGATGCCATGCATCCTAGATTTTTCCATTCTGCGGTCCACAATGCATATGCATTTCAGTTTCCATTTGGGTCTCCATTTAATTCTACCAAGAATATGCATTCATTTCTTGTTAAAACTAGAGTTTTCATTTTTGAAATGATTTATACTAGAAGACAATGTAATTACATCAGAAGACATTTTAATTTGCAAATTCATTTCCAGCCAAGATTTGTCCAAAATAAAATCTAATTTATGCCAAAGAATATCAAACCTGCTAATCAATTCTCTTTTAATGACTTCCCAGGAAGAAACTGATGCGGGCTATGATTCTTTACACAGCACAGTTACAGTCCAACCATATTGCTTTTTAAAACTATTCAACCTATTTTTATACTCTTTCAGAAATGAGGAATGCATTATCTACCACAAAATTAGAACTTTGTTGCCCAAAAGATAAAAAAGGAAGACTTTGATGGTTTTCCTGCAGGTCACTTATTTCCAGGACCATGCACTTTTATTTTCTTCACTTTTTTTTTTTTTTTTACTATTTAATTTCTAATGCCTTCTATTCTGGTTTGTTCATTGTATTTTAACATACAATATAATGCTGAAACGACTTTAGCTTGTCCCAAGACTATTACAAGAGAACAAGTTGAAGAGAGAAAAACTGTCCCTAGAGAAAATAGATGGATGACATCTGGCCCTTAAACTTGGCTTCTAATGGAAAATCCCATGCAATAGATGAAAAATCACCAGAAAACATGAACTGCCTCATTAATTTTATGCCCAAGTTCTATCAGCAATTGATTTTTAATGCCTATGTTCATCATTTATGAGCCTCTACCATTCTTTATATACATTTTAAATTAAGCTTTATAAGATGAACCTGTTACATTGTGATGCTCACTGTATTATCTATATAAAGCATTCCAAAGAGTAATTCACAAAGCAACAAAAAGCTGATGAGCCAGTGTTGTTTTGTGGTACAATGACTAATTATGAAATGTCAAATGTGGCAGCTATAATTGCTACTTGATTTGAAATGACCTTAAAAATGGCAACATATCATGAAGATACTTTTGGAGAATGAAGATACCATTGCTTTCTTTGAGCGTGTTTCTGCTGTGTCTTTCAGCCAAGCTTTCTGACAATCCCAATTGGGCCATCTGTGTCATTAGGTATTTGTTGTTGATAGAAAGATAACAGATTTGGAAATTGTTGAACATCACAACAAAGATTGAAATGAGCCAAATATATTAATTTTCAAAGTGGATTCTGGAGATGCCAATTCCACAGACTTAGTTAACCATTCATTGAGCTTTGTAGAGTTCCTTGGGATAGTTTTATTTTTTAAGTCATTTTTAAAAAATATTTTAAAGAAATATTTTAAAGAACAATTTTTTTAAAGATTTTATTTATCTATCTGACAGAGCGACACAGCGAGAGAAGGAACATAAGCAGGGGGAGTGAAAGAGGGAGAAGCAGGCTTCCCGCCGAGCAGGGAGCCCAATGCAGGGCTCCATTCCAGAACTCTGGGATCATGACCTGAGTCAAGGGCAGACACTTAACAACTGAGCCACCCTGAAAATAGGGTTTTAAACATGGTTGTGTAAGTTTGTTTTCCATGTGGGGCAAAACTGTTAAGACTAGCTTTGCTGTTACTGGAACTAAGTTAAAAATAAATTTCCAGAAGCCAGATTGATTTGGAAGATATTTTTGAATTCACCACTAGAGAATAGCTAACATTGACTAACAGCCAACCTCTGTTGAAAGCCGTGACATATGTTAACCCATTTAATCTTTTCAACAATCCCATGAAGAAAGTACTATCATTACTGATATTTTAGGAATGAGAAAATGAGGCAGGGAGATAGCCTAATCTGCCTACCTCATCAGTAGGAAAACGAAGGATTTAACCCAGATGGTTTTGCTCTCTGAAGCCTGATTCTAACCACTATCCTAAGTGGTCTCTCTTCAATTAAAGTGTTCAAATTGAGTGTAAAATGTTTTCTTTTGTTAAAGGCAGAGAAGAATATGTGGTAAAATTCTAGTATATGCAGGAGGCCTTGAATAATGTTCAAAATGGAGTCAATCATTAACTGGATTAGTCGACTTTCACGGGATTCTTCCCTAAAAAATACCCTGTAGGGTTTCAGCTTGGCATTTAAATTCTTGCTCAGGACTCTACGATCTCATTTAATTCTGACAACAACCCTACGAACTATACTGGTTTATCTTAATTTAATTTGACCCATGAGAGGCACCTGGGTGGCTCAATCAATTAAGCATCTGCCTTTGGCTCAAGTCATGATCCCAGGGTCCTAGGATGGAGCCCCATAGTCTGCTTCTCCCTCTTCCTCTGACCCTCTGTTCATGTTCTCTCCCTCTTGCTCTCAAGTAAATAAAATCTTTAAAATAAGTAATAAATAGACACGCAAACACACACAAGACATGGACATTTTGCAAATGAGGGCAGAAAACACCACAGATATTCTAAAAATGCCAAGGGTTTAATGTATTTCTATATCCTTTTCATAGATTTTTTCATGAAACATTTACCTTAAGAACTTGAGATCTCAGGGGCACCTGACTGGCTGTAGGTGGAGCATGTGACTCTTGAGCTCATGAGCCTGAGCCCTATGTTACTTAAAAATAAAAAATTATAAAACAAAACAAAAAAAGGAAAACTTGAGACTACAGCAACATAAAGTTATTCTGATAACTAAGTTTTTCCAACATAAATAATACATAAGACGTATGGGATAGTAATGTTCAGATCATGGGGAAACTGGGTTGGTTCAAAGACTGTTTTCCCAAGTCAAGGAAGTCTGAATACAAATCTCATCAGGAAAAGGAAAAGGAAAAGGAAAAGCCCTCAGCTGGGCTGCTGACCTTGGAGGATGAAATTTTTTAGCTGTATTATAGAAAATTAGAAACAAGCCTGTATCCAGGGCCCTATCCCCAGAGAACTGCCCTTTCCCAGTGCAGCTCTTTGCTCTGGGTAGGTCCTCTGTCTCCTGTGCCCAACTCTTTGGGCAGCCCCAAAGGCTCTGATCTCCATGCCCCTTTATCCTGTCTCAGCATGACTAGTCCTTGCCTAATTACATTTTGTCCTCACTCCTATTCCATTGTTTTTTTGCACTCTAATAGTCCTTGTGACAGATTCCAGTCACACTGAGCTGCCTGCCTTGATGAGCCATTTTAATTTCCCATCATCAATGATTTTTTGTTAGTACTCTGTCATTGTTATTTAAGAGAGTCTATAATGCAAAATAATAAAAAATCACAAATATTATCAGATGAAAAATCTTTTTGTACAGGGGTAACATTTTTTCTGATAGTCCAATTTTCTACGTCCATGTTTCCTTCTTCTGCTGGTTGTAAACCTCATGTGTGGAAGGAGGGCAAATATCAAAATCATCTAGGAAAAGTTTTAAATAACCCATACCAGTCTACCCTTCCCTCCTGCAAGATTGTGTTATGTTGAAAACCACCATTCCTAAACAAACAAGAACAAAAACCCACCATTCTTGTAAAATATGGAGTAGAGCTTATATTTCTCTAATTCCTCAAAAATCTTAAATGTAACAAGAGTTTAGCGATCCTTTGGAATTTATAGACCGTACTTTTTTTTAATGACTGGGAGGAGAGCTGTATGCTTTTTTAAAAGCACGTATGTAACCAAGCTTTCCTTAGCATAAGTAAAAACAACCTGTTTTATGTTAAGTACCATCATATAACAAGATGTATCAGTATATATTTTTGCAGCCATTTTTAAGATTCTTTCACACCAAAATTAACAAAGGTTAATTTTTGTTAGTTTTTAAAATCTTGGTTAAAAGGAAAAAAGGAATTAAAGATTCCTCCTTTTAATGCACCAAAGATTATTCAACAGTATTCTGAAGGTTTTCAGAATAAAATCATTTCCACCTTGCTTTTAATTCAAAGAAATCTTAGCTCTATTACTTTAGATATATATGTCCCTGGTCAATTTTCTGTGTCTCCAAAGTGGCTTTTCCATCCAGAAATTGGAAGGCACTACATGTTTAGGTTGGGTGGCCCTGAGGAGACTGAGAAATGCAGCCTAGATTCAAGAAATGATGCTGTGTCTCTTTGCTTACATTGTCTTTTCTTTCTTTCATCATCTCCTGCAATCTAACTTGCAAAATCCATCATTTAAATTGCACTCCCCTCCCTGGGTCAGACACTTAGGGAATTGTTGGGAATTTCTTTTATTAGTTGGCACAGCTTAGTTTTATTTATTTACAATTTATAATCCATGTATCTCCAACATATTTGAGGTGGTTAACAATAAAATTAGGTCCATTATGGAAATGAAAAGCAAACCTTTCCCTTTTTCCTCCCAATCCCTCCAAATAATAGAAAGTTCGAGTCAACTTTGATTCAACCTTTGTTAAAATTATGGGAAATCATAAACCACAATAACATTTGCTTATTTTATATTGGAATATCCCAGTGATCTCAAGTACATAGGAAACAAAGATGGGTAGGGAAAAGGTTTTATTGAGAATTAAATGATGATGTCGGTTCCTAAGTTTTTGTTTCTCAGCAGCAAATCTACCCTTTCCACTGTGTGGAATGTCAGAATGCAGACTTTGCAAGCCACATGTCTGCTTTGCCAGCTGGTTCCCTACTAAGCTCTGCCAACTGCAGTGTGTGGGTATGATGTCTGTGTTTGTAGTAGCTATGGATGTGGTGTTGTGGATGTGGTGATGTGTGTGTACGTGGTTGTGTGTTTTTGTGTTTGGTATGTGTGTGTGTGTGGTATGTGTATATGTGTCTGCATATAGATGTGTGGTGGTTATGTGGTGCTGGCAGTAATGTGTGTTGGGGGGTGTGGGAGAGTGTGTTTTCACCGGAAGGTGACAAAGGGAGAGTGTTAGGCAGAAGTAGAAGGAAAAAACTGCTTGGTTTCAGTGTGCCTCCTGTTCCTGGGAGCATCAACCCAGCAACACTTCTGCCCCCCATGATGGCAGTTCCTTCCCATAACATACACTTGCACAACCATAACAATACTTCCTATAAGCACGCTTCCTCAGAGATACCCAGGACCAATGGCCTGGAGATCCCTCATTAGAAATCTGAGTTTCACTTCCATGTGGCTTCTTCACCAAGCTTTTCAGTTTTCATACATCCGCCTTTTCTCTTTGTTTACCCCGTCCTAGATGTGGAAGCTGCTTCTTGTCTTTGCTTCCTTGTTTCTCTGTTTGCCTTTTTGGTCACATAACTAACGTCATACCTAACTGGTGATTTTTATGTTATAGTCTCTCTGTTAAATGGCTAGTGTGACTGTCTCTTGACTGGATCTTAATGGATAGAATGGATTCCAGCCATGTCTCTAATTATGTTCACTTATTTGAAATGGAATGCCTTCTAAGACAGTCACATACTCTCCCCGAGTTATTAAGAAAGTGTTCTCATGATATCCAATTTTTGTTAAAGATAGTGTTTCTTTTAACAAAAAAGCACATAAAACAATTTTACTCCCTTTTTAATTTTTAATAACATGCTTATTGTAAAGATTGCAATTTGCTTTCTTTGAATGTATAAATGAGCTGTGTTAAACCCATGACTGCATGAATCATGTTTGGGTCAGAAAAGCCCCATACCCTAGGGCTAATTTTTACCTTTGATAGCTTGGTAAATAAAATGAAGACAAAGATCCTAGCAACTTAAGAACTAAATCTAACCAGAAGTCTGGTTTCTTTAATAATTTGCTATCAGAGTATTTAAAAACCAAAAATTAAAAAAGTTGGTAGAAAGATGGCTAGTTCTCTAAAGAAAAGTTATGCCAAGAGTCAATGATTAGATTTTCTCATGAAGGTTTTCTGGCAAGCCATGGCAACAGCATTTCTTTTATGCACAAGTAACAATTTTCTTCCAGAGATTAGCCTATGCATAATGGGGAGGCACAATTGCCTAAACTCAGGAGTTTTCAGGACTAACAGGAAACACAGGCCAAGAGAACCCAAAACAGGATGAAATAAAGGCCAGAATTGTAGGCTAGAAAGACCTGGATTTTGAGTTCAAAAGAAAGTAGAAATCAAATTTGCTGAGGATTGCTTTAAGAGTAGAGGGAAGAAGACCATAAAGGAATATACCCAAAGTGCAGGAAGAAAAAAAAATTACCAGCCAAGAATTCTGTACCCAGAAAAGTGTGATGAACTTAGATCTACCTAAAAAGAAATATAAAGAAAATCTTTCATACTGATAGGAGTGACTCAGGATGGTAACCTGAATCTACAAAAAGAAACCAGAAGCACCAGAAATGGTATTAAATACATGGGTAACTACCAAAAAACCCCCAAAAACAAAAAACAAAAAAACCCCACAAAAGTAGAAATATTCTTTCTTTTTTTTTTTAAGATTTTTATTTATTTGACAGAGAGAAATATAGCCAGAGAGGGAACACAAGCAGGGGGAGTGAGAGAGGGAGAAGCAGGCTTCCCCCCAAGCAGGGAGCCTGATGTGGGACTCAATCCCGGGTCTCCAGAATCATGACCTGAGCTGAAGGCAGTCACTTAACCAACTGAGCCACCCAGGCTCCCTGAAATATTCTTTCTTTTAATTACCTTAAGAGACATGAGATTATGCAAAGCAGTAATTATAACACTGTATTGCAGAGTTTATAAACTAAATTGAAGTGATCTATATGACAATAATAGTACATAGAAGGAGGAAGAAAAAGAAGGTATTGGAGCTGAATTACTTTATTTTACCAGAATTAAGTCTATATTAACTTGACACAGTTGTGATGAATTCTGACATATATAATCTCTAACACAAGCACCAATAAAATAACTCCAGAGGTATACTTAAAAAAAATGGCAAAGGAATTTAAATGATACACTATATGATATTTGACACAGATGGCCATAAAAAAGGGACATATCAATAAGAAATACATGAAGTATCTAGAAGGCAGATAGCAAAATACAGACATATTTCCAACAAAATCAATAATTACATTAGTGTGATTACACTCTAATCAAAAGGAGTTATCAGGCTGGTTTTAAAAAGCACTACCCTGCAGGGCATCTGGGTGGCTTAGTGGGTTAAAGCCTCTGCCTTTGGTTCAGGTTGTGATCTCAGGTTCCTGGGTTCAAGCCCCGCATAGGGCTCTCTACTTGGTGGGGAGCCTGCTTCCCCCTCTTTCTCTGCCTGCCTCTCTGCCGATTTGTGATCTCTCTCTCTGTCAAATAAATAAAATCTTTAAAAAAAAAAAAAAGAAAAAGCACTACCCTTTTACATGCTGTCTATAAGAGATACCGTACATATTGCAAGACACAAATAGTTGAAAATAAAAGGATATTAATGTAGCTGGAGTGACTACATTAAGACAAAATGAACTTTAAGAATTCTTACTAAAAACAGAGATATTTTATAGTATTAAGAGTCTACATATTATGAAAATAAAGCAATTTTTAATTTATACTCCCAAGAAAGGAACCTCCAATCAGAAGGTTCTATGTTATTAGATCTGCAATTGAAAAAAAAAAATCAGCAGGAGATTTTTGTGATCAGATGTGCCATTTAAAAGAATCACTCTTAAAAAATAAACAAATAAATAAAAGGATCACTCTTGGGAAATGAAATAAAGTAACCATTCTAGCTTAGAATTGAGGAGAAAAAAAAAGCAGATGAAGGGAAGCCAGTGAAGAGCCTTTTACAGATGCTCAGAAGAGAAGGGACAGATTTCTTGGATCAATGTGTTGGCCCGAAAGAAGAAAAATACCTTAGAGATAAAGCTAGTAAGATGGGGTTTATAGCCAGAGCAACTGATAGGTGTGGATAGATTTAGAGTATATAGCTTCAGTTTGGGACTTATTAAGTATGGGCTAGAATGTGAATTCCACAAAGACAGGTTTTTTGCCTATTTTGTTCACTGTTACATCCCATTGCCTCAGGAGACATTCAAGTCAATAGATGTTGAAAAGGCAGATTAATTATATGGATTTGTGGCTCAGAAGAGAGGTTTGGATTGGAATTTAAAATGTGGGCGTCAGCAAGATGCTCTCAGGAGCCAGGAGAATGCCAAGCTGGAAGAGTGGAAAATGCAAGATCAAAGTTGGTGTCCAGCTGACTTCCTAACAGCTTTCTGTAACATCACAGGCTTGCCAAAGCATTTAGTGATCATTCTGCTCATGTTGAGATGAGTGAGACCCTGAGTAGACTGTGTTCAGAGGGGTCCTGGCAATGGTTAGGTCCCAGGGTCTCCCATGTGCATTCAGCTTTGGCATGTCCTACAAGAATACTAAGCCCTTTGTCCTGCATTATTATTCCTCTCTGCCCACTCCTTCTTTCAGGGGAAGTGGGGGGGAAGAAATTAGGAAAATGATTAGTTCTAAAATGTAACATGGTTGCATGGCCTAATTGTCATGGAAGATATTTAATGCTTTAACATTTCCAATTATCAGGTCCAAAGTTAGGCCAATAGGATATACTTTGAGCCAGAAAGGCATTTCTATGTCCTCTATTAACTCAGCTTTTTTCTCTACCTATTGCATGAAAAAGTCTTTCCTTCTTCCAGTTGTGCCCACTCAGAGTTTGTCCTGCCCCCCTCAATGCTTCCTGGACTATCAGGTCAGGATGACCACTGGACTTTATCTCTAAGCTGCTCAGCCCTCTCCCTTGATTCCATATTTTTCTTCAGAACCTGTGGCAGTTGCTCTGGTCCTGCCCTCCTCTCTCTATAGTTCTGTCTGTTGCTGGCTGCACCCAGGCAGGAAAAAGAGGTGAGGAAATTGCTATGGACCCACAGGTTTCCTTATCTCTGATGAGTCAGAAGTCCTCCTGAACTCTTCTCTTGCTTCCTATCCTGGATCTTTTTCCCCCACTTGAGCATTTTATATTAAAAAATCCAAGGGATGACAAGCATGCTTGCAGGTATTTATGAATTAGTCTTACCTATTTCAAAGCAGTTTTCTCCCCCCTGTCTCTCCCCATATAATTTAATCTTTACAGAAGAGCTAAGTTATTCTCTTTCTGGGCTCCCATGATGAAGAGGGACCCAACTCTGGCTAGAATGAACTGACCAAGTTTTTCAGAACAAATCAGGAAGAAAAGTCCCTCAATATGGTTCGATTCTCCAACATGCACACCAGTGTGAACACCAACGAGCTCAGCCCACTGGCGAGTCACAAACTAAAACAAGTTAGATTCACAGTCCTGCTTCTAGTAAGAGCTTTACTCACTCCCATGGGGAATGATCCAAACTTAAGGATTATTGATGGCTTCTGAATACACACTGACTTATGGCTGTTGAGCCAAATTTCAAAAAGCAAGTAGAGGTATTTTCCTCTCTTCCATTGCTCTTTAGCTGCAAAATTGCTGGAGCCCTATTAACTGAAGAGAACCTGCCTCAAGTGAGCCAACCAATGGAACATTCAGCAATAAAAAGAAATGAATCACAGATAGAAACGCCAACAGCGATGAATCTTGATATAATTGTGCTGAGTGGGAGCCAGACAAAATAAGAGTATATACTGTATGATTCCACTTACATAAAATTCTAGAACATGAAAACTAATCTATGGTATGGAAAGTTGTCACATGCAGTTGTGGAGGGCCCCACAAGAAGGAAAAGGAGGAAAGGATCACAAAGTAACAAAAGGAAACTTTTAGAGGTGGTGGCTGTGCTGGTTTCATAGGGGTTCGTGTGTCAAAACTTACCAAATTATCCAGTTTAAATATGTACTATTTATTGTAGGTTAATCTTATTACCACAAAGCTATTTAAAAAGTATACATCCATCCCCAACTATTAGTATGGAATACAATATTACTAAATTTCCTGATATTAAACCAACATTGCTAAGATAAATCTCATGTGGTCATATTTAAAAATTAGTTTTTTAATGTGGTATTGAAATATGTTTGCTAATACTTCATTTTTGCATTTTTTAATCTTTTATTTCTTTAAAATAGCTATTTTATAGTCAATATTAGAATTTTTCTGAATTCCTTATGATCTAGACCTATTGTATGTCACGTTTGCTGGCTTTCTCTGACTAGAGCTTGGTTTTCTTATGTCTGGTAATTTTTCACTGGGAATTTTTATTTGTTTTAATCAAGTATACAGGAATCCCGAAGCCTCAAGTAGGAGAGATTCCCTTGAATTGGTATTTGCTTATGTCAGGTTCCAGGGAGCACTTCCAATCTCACACTACCTTATTTTTCAGTTTGGGATTGTCCTGCTTGTGGGTAGTATAAATTCAATGCAGAGTATAAATTAAAACCTCCAAATCACAAATGGATAAGGTTAAAAATTCTCAGAAGAGATGTTATGGTTGTTTTTAGCCCAGTTCTACAACCCAGGCAGATTTCCTCTTAGCTGCTCTTTGCTAACTGTTGGATATTTCTCTTTTACACTATTTCCTGGAGGTCAACCCTTCAGCAGGTTATGACTATGCGTTTCAAATGCTGTTTCCTTCATTTTCACAACCACAAGTCTGACCCTTTCATTTCCTTAGCAGTTATAAATCCCAGAGCTCTGGATTCCTGGTATCACTGTTTGCTCTGGGGAAGTCAGTCCTCTACATTCACTTGCTGCCCGGATGTCAACTTTCAGCTATTTCTTCTGGTTCTTGGGAATTTTCCTTACTTTCTTGCAAACCCAACCATTTTTAAAAGTGTATTTGTTGTTTAGGACCTATGTGTATTTCAGCAAAATGGCTTGTCAGATGCTTGACCCATAATAATACTCAAAGTGGATCCCCACTCTTTCTTTAGTATGAAACCTTTCTCTTCACTCCGGTGGACCTCTGTGTAACATTTAACCTGGTCAGAAAACAATCAGGAGATGACTACAAGTCCCACCCACATTTCTTAAGGCCTTTGGGCCTTTTAAGATACTAAAGACCTTTAGTATTGCTGATGACTCTTTCCAGAATTTTCTGGACAGCTGATTGTGGCCAGTGGGGATGGAAGGCACAGATATCAAATGCTGATGGTACTCTAGTATGTTAGCAAGAATGAAACTTGTGACTTTTTCAGTTCTATGAGTCTCCCCTTTTGCTCGGTTAGGTGCCAGTCATCAGGATTTGCACACTTAATTAATGCACAATTAATTAATTAGTTATTCATTCACTGCATCGTGACCAGTGACCATAATCCCTACACCACTAAAACGATTAACTCTATCTCAGAGGGCCGTAGAAGTCCAGTAAAACATAATCTTTGCTTTAGCATCATTGTGAGTTTATTGAAATCTGAAATATTTCTAAGAGATTGAACTGGATAAATCAAGTCAAGCTAAGTAGTTCTCATCAACCTGCCACAGGTATACAGATCATATGTGAGAAGCCACCCTCCTAGTTTACTGGTCAATCAAAGTTTTCATTTCCCACCTAAAGAGGAAAATCCAAGCCAGAGAGAGGGTTAAGACCAGCCTTGGCGCTTGACATGGTGCAATTATTAAGGGCTACTATTAAGAGCTACACCTGTTCTGAGCTACAAATTCTTGTGTGTGGTTTTTTTAAAGATTTTATTTACTTATGTGAGAGATAGAAAGGGCCACAAGGTGGGGGAGGGGCCGGGGGAGAGGAAGAAGCAGATTCTCCGCCGAGTGCAGGGATGTGTCCCAGAACCCTGCGAACATGACCTGAGCCAAAGTCAGAGACTTAACCAACTTAGCCACCCAGGTGCCCCTGACGTGTTGAATTGTTTTTTTAAGATTTTATTTATTTATTCAACAGAGAGAAACACAGCTAGAGAGAGAACACAAACAGGGGGAGTGAGAGAGGGAGAAGCAGGCTTCCTGCTGAACAGGGAGCTCCTTGTGGGGCTCAATCCCAGGGCCCCAGGATCATGATCTGAGCCAAGGGCAGATGCCTTGTGATTTTTTTAAGCCATTCCCAAATACCTTTCTGTGTGAGTCTCTCTCTGTCTCTGTCTCTCTCTCTCTTTCTGTGTGTGTGTGTGTGTGTGTGTGTGTGTGTGTGTGTGTGTGTGTTTCCAGGCTAGATCTAACCAGATACAGAATATTCCCATCTGAGAAAGGGAGGAACAAAGCCAAGGAGAGAAGACACTGTGCTCAGTCAGTGCCTATGGCCTGAACGTGCCGTGGCCCAGCCTCTCCTCCACATGCCTGACCTCTTCATCTAGTGGTACTCAAATTGCCGTGTGCATTAAGGTCACAGGGGAACTTGCTAAAAATGTGTTTTAAAGGTCATGGTTCCATTTTAAGACAAGTGAGAAACTGAGGGTGGGGTGGGGAGTTCTGAAGTGACCACACAGCTAGTCCCAGCGCCACACACTGGATCAAGTCCTCTCATATCTCACAACTCTCCTACCCACTTCAGCATGATGGGAAAGATAGTAAGGAAAACACAAAATAAAATAAATATACAGTTGAGTTTATTCCAAGCACATGGACTCCATGACATGATGTACCCCACGGGGGTACCATACAACCACAGAAATTTTCATTTTAATTTCTGGAATTAAAATTTCACCGATTTTGACTTATATAATTGGAATTCGTGATAATTCTGGGGAGCACAGAACTAAAGCTACACATCACGCTATACTAAGGAAGTGTATTTGTCCATGTATTTATAGGATACTATTAAAAGGGAATGCTTCAACTCTTTGAAATAACAAAGACTAAAATCCTTAAATTCTTCGCAGCACTTGAAATGCCCTCTGTGGAATCAATTTGACAGAGCTCTAAAGGAGAGTTGCAGAAAATCAGACTCCTAGAATTTACTCTCAGATCCTGACTTCATAGACAGCTTGTGGCCCTGGAAGCTAGTTCTTAAAAAACCACCAGGTAATACTGATGCAAAGATTCATGCAGTCATTTAGGGATCTCTGCTAATTACACAACCATGCACCTTATACATTTATCATCTATTATTTATTAACAGAGACCATAAGGACTTCCAGTCTCATAATAATTGAAATGTAGAAACACTTTCAGAAATGCTTTGTGAAATTCGTAACTACCAGTTGTTCTTACTGGACCTTTTTTTTTTTTAAAGATTTTATTTATTTATTTCTCAGAAACACAGCAAGAGAAGGAACACAAGCAGGGGGAGTGAGAGAGGGAGAAGCAGGCTTCCGGCTGAACAGGGACCCCAATGCCAGGCTCGATACCAAGACTCCAGGATCATAACCCAAGCCGAAGGCAGACGCCCAACAACTGAACCACCCAGGCACGCCATCTCACTGGAACTTTATTGGTTTATCACCACTGCTGTTATACCAAATTAGTAAAATGTCATTTTCGACTCGTATTCCCCGTTCTGCACAGAACTTACGCTGAGGACAGAGTTCCCAGAACTGGAACACTCAGCTCCACTCCAGCCTCTCACAACAGCCCTTAATCATTAGGATTTAAGAAATAAAGGACCACACTACCGTATATCTAGACGTCCTGGAAATGGTCCTTGTTCCAGTCCCATGCCTTCAGTTCCAAATCCAACAGCAGAAGCCCTGCATTCTTGTCCTGACAGAGGGGCCTTTCTGATTCCTTTCTCATTCCATCAGTGATATTTTTTGTGTGTGTTCTGATCCCAAGGGCTGAAATTCTATCAGTAAGCCAGCAGTGGGTCTTTTGAGCTTTCTGGCTTGACCTCTAACCTTTACTGCTGCAAGTTTGCCTCATCTTGACTGATTACCTCTATCATCCATCAAGATAACTTCCCTAATCACCTGCTACCCTCTGCTGGGTCTGACTATTTTCTCCCTCCCCCAACCCAGTTCAAGTTCTGACAGAGATTGTACTTTTTACACTCTTGGATATCCCTAAACATACAATTTTCTGAGATGGTACCTTTGACATATTTGAAAGATGTTAGATCTCTTTGGCTATAATCACTTAAAAATTAAAGGGGGCACCTGGGTGGCTCCATTGGTTAAGCGACTGCCTTCGGCTCAGGTCATGATCCTGGAGACCCGGGATCGAGCCCCACATCGGGTCCCTGCTCAGCAGGAAGCCTGCTTCTCCCTCTCTCACTCCCTCTGCTTGTGTTCCCTCTCTCACTGTGTTTCTCTCTGTCAAATAAATAAATAAAATCTTTAAAAAAATTAAACAAAGACTTCTGAATAAGTTTAATAAAAATGGGCTACCAAAATCAAAACGCTCATATTTTTAACAGAATTTTAATATTCTGTTTTTAGGGGAAAGTCCTTTGTATTTTATTCAAATTCATGAATAATGGATGACATTTAAGATGTCTCATTATGCTTGCAACATACAAATATACAGTTTCTGAAAATGGCCTCCTGTCAAATACATATGATTTCTATTTGTCTGCTGTTAATGTAATTGACTAAACACTAGAGTCTACTGATTATGCTTTCCCTTGTAAACCACTTACTTTATAGGCATAAGCAGCTGTGTTTACGCTTCTGTGATTTTCGGGTTTCATTATGAAGTTTCAGCATGTGATTCAAGAGCCACAGGCAGTAGAAGCACCCAGGCGGCAGCTGGCAACTTCTACCCACAAAGGGAATACTCCATCAACACTTGCGTGAGTCATGTCGAAAGATACACAGATGTGTATGTAACACCACTGCAACCACACTCACTGTGAGATGTGAATAGGAAGAAAACACTGCTAACTTTTTGGGCAAGAATTGATCAATAGTCAAAGACCTGAATTTAAGCAAGAGCATAAGCCATTCCCCTCCTTCTCCTCACTCTCCTGAGAACTAAAGCATTTGGTCTTTTAACCTGGGAGTTTGGGAGCGTTCAGAAGGGGCAGGGTAAGAAAGGCAAGCAGACAGAGGAGAGAGAGAAAGGCTGACAGAGAACGCAGCCATCGAGAGTCTGAGGAGGAAATCCACGCCTAGAAATAAGAAACTGAGGAGCAAGGGGAAGGAGTCCGGGCAACGAAGTGACAGAAGACACGGTGGCAGAGGTCCAATCGCCACCCAGCAGGTGTTTGTCACCCAAGCAACCATGACACTTTATTACAATGATTTATTTCCACAGCTTCATCCAGACAGGAGATACAGGAGAAAGAGCTGGTCTAAAACCAGGTTCTGCCATCTCTCTCAGTGGGACTAGGCCAAGTGCATGACCTCTTAAGGCTTCAGGCTCCCCATCTGTAAATAACAGTGGGTAACACTTAGTCGGGTTTCAGTGAGGAGTAAATGAGACAACGAAGCAGTACCGGTGACAAAGCATCGTGAGAAGCTGGGCCTTGGGATGAGACTGCCCCATTTGATTCCCAGCCTTTAGCTGGCCGGCCTTAAGCAAGTTATGGACTGGTCTGTGCTTAGATTCTTCTCTTGACAACAGGAGTAATAAAAGCAATGCCTATTGTTCTGGAGGTTGACTGGAAAATACATGTACAACACAGCAAACAGGTAGAACAGTGCCCGGCATTTGGTTAGTACTCAATAAATGTTGACGCTGAGGGATAAGAGCAGGTGCACAAAAGATGGTATTGATGATGACACCTCCCTCACAAAAGAGTAGACACCATTTTGCCTCTTTTTTTTAAATCCCTACTACCTTGCTACCATAATGCAAGCAATTACCCACAGTGTAAAATGTGATCAGATAGAAGACGCTTTTCTTTTCACCTTTGCTTTGCGCACTCTTGTGTCAACACTTCCCCTTTGATTTGTCTGGCATTAACTACGTGGTTATCCAGACGCTCAACTGTTCTTTCCTTTGAAAAGTGTTTAAGTGCACAAATAATTTTCTAACCAATTCTCTTGGTTAGAAAAAAAAAGTCGATAAGACTAAAACCCGCTTCCGACTTCAATTTATATCCCAGGTCCCTCCCCAAACTCAAATATTTTATTGATTTTGATGAGTTTTCTTTTACACGTTGTATCTGGCATACATGTATGAATTGTTATCTGTGGACCTGTGCCATTCAAGATTCTGCCAGAGAAACACAACCTTTTAATGACCACGGACTAAGCAGCAATAGCCTCTCTTTCATTTCTGATATTAGTATTTATGTCTTTTCTTTTTTTCTTTGTCAGCTGAATAGTTTTATCAATTTTATTGATCTTTTCCAAGAACCAAATTTGGTTTTATTGATTTTCTCTATTAATTTTCTGTCTTCAATTTCACTGATTTATGCTGCAATGTTTATTGTTTCTTCTGGTTGCTTTAGGGTTATATTACTTTTCTCTCTCTGGTTTATATTATTTTTCTCTCTCTAGTTTCCTGAAGTGGAAGCTTAAATTATTGGTTGTAGATCTTTCTTGTCTACTATTCATTCAATGCTATAAAAAAAAACCCTCCCCCTAAGCATGGCTTTCATGACATCCCACAAATTTTGATAAGTTGCATTTTTGTTTTTGTTCAAAATATTTCTTAAAATTTCTCTTGAGCCTTCTTTAAGCCATGGCTAGAAGTCTGTTGTCTAATCTCCAGATATTTGGGGATTTTCCAGCTCTTTCCAAAATTGGTTTCCAGTTTAATCCAGTCTAAGAGCATACTTTGATTTTCTTCTTTCAGATTTGTTGAGGTTCCTTTGATTTGGCCTGCCAGAATATCATCTACCTGGGTGAATGTTGCATGTGGCCTTGAGAAGTTTGTTCTGTTGTTGGATGAAGTATTTATGGATATCCCCTAGATATATTGATTGATAGTACTGTTCAGTTTAACTACATTTTTACCGATTTTCTGCCTGCTGGGATTGTCAACTCCTGAGAGAGGAGTGTTGAAGTCTCTGACTATAATAGATTTATCTATTTCTCCTTGCAGTTCTATCAATTTTTGTCTCATATTTTGCTGTTCTGTTAGTAGGCAAGTAGACAGGATTGTTACATGTTCTTGAAGAATTGACCCCTTTTGATCATTACATAATGATGCTCTTTATTCCTGGTAAGTGCCCTTGCTCTGAATCGGCTTTGTCTGAGATCAATGTAGCTACTTCAGCTCTCTTTTGATCAGTGTTAACGGGGGCATATCTTTCTCCATTGCTTTACTTTAAATTATCTTTTTATTCAAAGTGGTTTCTTGTACACAATATATAGTCAGTCTTGTTTTTGTATCCACTCTGACTGTTTCTCTCTCTTAATTGGTGTATTCAGACCATTCACATATAAAGGGTCACTGATAGACTAACATTGATCACTTTTGGAACAGTCTTCGATTCATCGCACTTACTGTTGTTGCTATTGTTGTTCTTTCTCTTCTTTTTTCTCTTCCCTCCTCCTCCTCCACCTTCCTCTTCCTCTTCCTTGTGTCTTTCTTTTCTGCTTCCTCTTTTATTTTTTTAATTAAAATTCAATTTGATTAACATATACTGTATACCAGTTTCAGAGGTAGAGTTTCATGATTTCGTTTCTGCTTTTGATTGAGCATGTTATATGATTCCCTTTCCTCTTCACTTTTAGCCCATCAATGATACTCGCTAATATTTTTTAGTGGCTACAACATACATTGTCAACTAATTCAAGGCCACTTTCATATGATAGTATTTTACCTCATGCATGATGTCAGAACTTTACTTTTTTTTTAGATTTTATTTATCTGACAGGGAGAGAGACAGGGGGAAAGAGCGAGCACAAATTGGGGGGAGAGGGAAGAAAGGGAGAAGCACACTCCTCACTCAGGGGGCTCGAACCCAGGACCCAGAGATCATGACCTGAGTGAAGGCAGACACTCAACTGACAGAGCCACCCAAGCACCCCTAGTGTAGGTACTTTATAATAAAATATTCCTAATCCTTCTTGTCCACTATAATATTACTGCCATCTATTTCACTTTTTCATATGCTATAATCATCATATACATTGTTGCTATGATTATTTTGAACAGACTGTTCTTTGTTAGATCAGTTAAGAAAAAGGAGAAAAGATTTTATTTTACCTTTATTTATTCCTTCCCTAGCATTCTTCTTTCTTTATGTACGTGTCTAATTTTTGTCCTATATTATTTTCCTTCTTTCTAAGGAACTTCTTTTACCATTTGCAACCTTAAGTCCATAGGCAACAAATTCCCTCAAATTTTGTTTGTCCAAGAAAGTCTTTATTCCTTTTTCACATTTGAAAGATGATACAGACTTTAAGGTTGGTGGGTTTTGGTCTTTTTGTGCCAGCTGTAGAATAGACTTTCTCTAAAAGCATAGGTCTTACTCTGAAGGCATGACCTCTGTGCTGCCTCATCTGGATGCCCAGGTATTAACATTCTTTTTTTTTAATTTTTTAAAAGATTTTATTTATTTTACAGAGAGAAACACAGCCAGAAAGGGAACACAAGCAGGGGGAGTGAGAGAGGGAGAAGCAGGCTTCCTGCTGAGCAGGGAGCCCAGTGTGGGACTCGATCCGGGTCTCCAGGATCATGACCTGAGCTGAAGGCAGTCACTTAACCAACTGAGCCACCCAGGCGCCCCAGGTATTAACATTCTTTATGGGCTAGAACTATAATGTCCACCCCCCCCCAATGTTCAACCTTGAAAATCTTTGTTTAAATCTCTACCTCACTGAAAACACTCTCTGTGCAGTCTCACCTCATGATGTTTAGGGCACGTAAACTATGCCCACCCCAACTGCTCTCTCCTCAATTCCTACTACAGACATTCCAGTGACTACATCTTCACCAATTCAAATTTCTTCCAAGCAGGACTTCATTGCTCTGCTTGGACTTTATCTCACTGTGCCATGGTTGATTAACCTTTGCCAGGCAGAGAGCCAGGGTGATTATGAGATATTGCCTGATGAATTTTTTTTAGGGATCACAGTCTTAGGCTGTTCATTGTCCAATAACTAAAAACAATGACCTCATATACTTTGTGCAGTTATATGATTTCTTACAGCATGAAAACTAATCTAGTGCCAATTACTCTGTAATAGTTAGAAGGAGAAATTTCTTCAGTCTTCTATTCCCAATATCTAGCACAGATCCTGGCCTTCAGAGGCAATCAACAAGAAATCAATACATGAATTAATGTGTCCATCAATGAATTCAGGGAAGGAAGAATAGAGGGGGAAAGGGGAAAATTAATTTGAGAGTGTTTGGGAAGCATTAACTAGATAGCAATGTACTCATGCAAATTAAAAGTTTTAATGGAATCTGACTCTTAAAAGATTCAAGAGTTAGGCTTAATATCTTTTGGGAAACAAGTTATTCTGTAAGGGCTGATTCTCCATTTGTCGATATAATACATGTTGAAAAGCCTGAGCCAAGATTTCTGGTTTGCAATTCATCTTCCCTATCATGTAAGCAATAAATGAGTTCCAAGGTAAATCAAGGCGTATATGGATTTTATAATATTCAGATTTATAAGAATTTTTAGATTTTGATGTTCTACACTTATGTATTTTTTAATGTTAGAAGCTCATATGCTAGTGTCACATTTTGAAATCATTTAAGTTTTGAGAAAATCCTTTTTAGGGATTTTTAAAAACTGCTTCCTATTTCAGATATATATTTCTGGGCATTTTTTTTAAAGATTTTATTTGTTTATTTGACAGAGAGAGAGATCACAAGTAAGCAGAGAGGCAGGCAGAGAGAGCGGAGGAAGCAGGCTCCCTGCTGAGCAGAGAACCCAATGTGGGCCTCGATCCCAGGACCCTGGGATCATGACCTGAGCTGAAGGCAGAGGCTTTAACCCACTGAGCCACCCAAGCGCCCTCTGGGTATTTTTTTTTTTTTTAAGATTTTATTTATTTGACAGAGAGAAACACAGCCAGAGAGGGAACATAAGCAGGGGAGTGAGAGAGGGAGAAGCAGGCTTCCCGCCGAGCAGGGAGCCAGATGTGGGGCTCGATCCCCGGTCTCCGGGATCATGACCTGAGCCAAAGGCAGTCGCTTAGCCAACTGAGCCACCCAGGCTCCCCATTTCTGGGCATTTTAATCAATCAACCAATTAATTATGTCATCAAAACATGTCTATTATTTCTACATGATAAAGTAATCATTTTTAGAAATACATTTTTGAAGAATATTTTAACCAGTCTTTGTCCATTTATTTTTTAAAATATTCTTAGCTGAGACATGTATAAAGCCACAGATTTTCTGTTTAAAATCATTTTTCTCCAAGCTATCTATTTAATTAATATCAGGTGATTGTTTGTTTTCAAGTGAGATTTCTAGGTGCGCTAGTTAATTTAAATAAAAACCATTTCATTTTTTATGGATCTAATTTATTTCACTTACCAAACTTTGATTTGAATTTACATTGAAAATGTGAGCTTACTAATATTTTCTGAAAATTAAATGTATAACTATTTTACAGAAAAGTTTAAATATGATATTGTTATAGAAAAGAATAAGGCCATTTGGTGGGTACTGAGGGCACGTATTGCATGGAGCACTGGGTGTGGGGCATAAACAATGAATCTTGGAACACTGAAAAAATAAAATAAAAAACTAAAAAATAATAAAAAAGGAAAAGAATAAGGCAAGATAACTTTTTTATGTTCAAGCATAAGTCAGTGAACTATACTTAAGGATATAAAAAATATTTTATAATGAAGAAAACAAGACAGAGATTTGCAGATAAGGAATAAGCATAGAAGGGTAAACCCCTTACCTGACTTTAAAGGTCTTCTAATATCTTATATTATATTCTAATATGTTATATTGTATTCTTCTAATATATTATATTATAAAATACACTATTATAAAATCTTGAGGCTCCGGTAGTGGGAAAATTTGTCAAGAACTTTTTTGTATTGAATAATGTTTTATTTTCAAGAAAAGACTGAAGGAGTCAGGAAAAGTTAACTCTGGGTGTTCCAGAAGAAAATAAGAATTATTCATTTATAAAAATGGATTTCAAGGAAAAAGTATATTAAAAAGAATAGCCTGAAAAAGAGAAAGCAGAACAGGAATGTACAATAGCCTTCAAAGTTACATACATGTGTTAGAAAAACTCCAAAGATAGATTCTAAGTGCACCTAGACAGAGTAAATAGATGAGAAAAGCCTGACCTAGAGATAAGATGTTTCATAAAACTCCTAGCACATGGAAAATTGCTGATTAGATCACTGTCTTGCTTAATCACATTGCAAAAACACAAGAAGATGTTTGATTAAAATCCTGAAATAATGCACAGACTGAGACAAAATAAAGAAAAATGAAGATACAAGCAGAGTCCACGTTTAAACCACCACAGCTTAATTTTGTAACCAAAACCGTCAAACACTGACATAGAACACAATATTTACAATAAATGTTTGCTGTAACATAGCAGAAACATATCCTTACATCATTGAACTATCAATAAATATAAAAATACCTACATTATAAAATAACTTATATCCAGACCAGCACTTTCTAACCAAGGATATTATTTACAGGATCTATTAACTACAAGGTGTACATGCACTCCATGATTAAAAATCTAATAATGACATATACACAGAGAAACTGAATTGCTGTTACTCTCTCAACAGGTACTTCACCCACTAATGCTAGAAATTTGTGTTGTTCTAGATTTCTCCAACTCACCCCTATCAGTCCCAGAGAACTACAAGTACGTTTAGAGGAAACTCAGGATTAATGGACTGAGATTTTCAGTGGTAAAGGTACACATACAATTTCAATTGAATAGGTAATATTGATTTAACACATAAACAATTGTTGTTTATCACTGCTTTCTTATGTCTTTGATTTCCCATATTTACAATTCTGATGTATTCTATGGCATTTATATTTTGTTTTTATTAGTCTTTTCTTGATAATCTTCCTCTCTGAACATTTGCATATCCTCCAATATCTTTATTCTGCCTTGAAGGGTGAATAGTTTCTTGGTTGTGTATAGGATTTTCAGATTGAAATTCTTTTCCCTCAATAGTCCTCAAATACTATTCCACTGATTTTTAGCTTCTAGTGTTGCCAAGTGAAAAGTTCAAAGACAGCATAATTTTTCTTCCCTTTATTGTTAGCTTGTTCTTTTTGACAGAATGTTTTGAATATGTTCTATTTATCCTTAGAACTCAGATACTTCCTATGATATGTCTAATTATATGTCTTTCCTCATCAGTATGGCCAGGAATGTGATGAACATTTTGATCTAAAAATTCAGATCTTTAGCTCAGGGACACTGTCTTTCTCTTTAGCTTTCATTAGAGCCTTATCTTCATTTATGGATTTACCTTTCATTTGAAGCTGTTTTATTTCCAGGTTTACTTTCCTAGAGATGGTGTATAATTCTCTTACCTTCTCTCTAATGCTTTATATCTCATTTTTGTTTGTGCTTTGAGATATATTGTGGATCAAATTGTGCCCCCTAAAAGGTATATGGAGGTCTTAATACCGAGGACCTATGAAATGTGAACTTATTTGGGAATGGGGTCTTTGTAGATGTAAATAAGTAAAGAGGAGGTGGGGCCTAAATCCAATGACTGGTATAGTTATTGGGAAAGAAAAATATGGAGACTCGGAGACAAGGAGTAGAAGAAAGCCATGTAATGATGGAGCCAGAGATTGGAATGGTGCAGCTGCGAAGTCAAGGAATGTCAAAGACTGACAGCAATGACCAGAAGCTCAGAAGAGGCAAGAAAGGATTCTCCCTCAGACCTTTCAGTGGAAACATGGCCCTGCTGACTTCTGGACTTCTACGTTTCCAAAACTGTAAGAGAATACCTATCTGCTGTAATTTGTTACAGTAGCTCTAGGAAATGAATGCAAGGTAATTCTTCTAACTAGATGTTCCAGGTCACTAATTCAAGTCAACTTCATTTTATTTACTGAATTGCTTAATTAGAGGATTATGTTTTGTTGCTGTTTATAAAACTCAGAGAGTATTTTATGATCTCCACTTGAATCTCCTTAAGTCATACTGATATTTTATAACTCAGGTTTTTAATTTGTTTTATCGAACAGCTTTATTTCACTAAGTGTTTGTTTTTTGTTTTTGGTTTTGGTTTTGGTTTTGACCTAATTTTCATTTCTGGATACTAGGTTCCCTTAGATGTTATTTTTCTTTATTGACTGACAGAGCTCAGGTCTGATTTGAGAGTACACTAAGTGAATGACAACAAGCAAAGTGACCTCTCCCTCTGTAAGCTGATGATCATGATGGAGCAGGCAAGGAGCCAGTTCTCTACTGAGGGACTGGTGATAACCTCTCTGCAATGTGGTCTTCCTATATCCAAACTTAGCAAGGGCAGGATAGGTTTGGCTTACCCATTCAGCAACTTCTTAACCTCAGGAAGAAAGTCAGGAAGACATGGTATGTTCATGCAAGATTAATGTTTCACTTTCAACAGAGGGCCCAGCCCTCTGAGGTCATGCTCTTCCCAGGGTCCTGTGCTTTTTGGTCCTTACCTGGGACTCTGTGATGTTCTATAGGTGCTTTCTTGACCAAGAAGAAGAAAACTCTACACTAAGTCCCTTTCCTATACCCAAACAGTATTATTGTTGTACCCAAAGTAGTTATACTGCTTTAATTCCAAATTGTGAAGTGGAATAAATAGAGTCCAATGGATATATGTATGTGTACATTTAACAATAAATAACTCGCTACTTCTGGCATTCTAGAGTGGTTATTAGCTGAAAATCTTCAACATGGAGGAAGAACAGGGAACAGGTTGCAAATAACATGGAACATCTTCTAATAGAAAATAGATAGGAAAATGTAAGAGTGTTTATTTAAGGATCTATTTAGTAAATATGGTATTATCTTAATCTGTCTTATAAATTTTGCCTAACATAAAATAATTTTAAGTCTACAAACAAGGTAGTCTCTTTGGAATAACACAATGAGGTTTTATTAGCTGTGGTCTTTATCACCTGGGTATATGGACTTTTAGAAAATAACTTTTAAAAATATCTATGTATTTATTTAAATATCTAGCACTCATGGGTAAGATGATAGCCTAATACCAAGTATAAATACTTGACTTTTCTTCCTGCAAACTATGATTTCCTTTTAAAAGTAACTTTTCATCTTTAGTTGGATCAAGATAGCAAGTTTCCCTATTTATTCCAACTTTCAAGAAAGAAAAAAATGTATTTCTAAAAATAATGAATTATTAACAACACCAGAAAACCTTTGAGAAACACTTGAAAAACAAAAAGTAGATAGGTTCAGATCTCTGGAGAAAAAAACAGGATATGATAACAAGTCCCAAAGAAAAGATTGCTGTGGCTTTAGGGTTAGTTTTAAGGAACCTTCAAGTTCAGAGTCAAAAGATCCAAGGAATGAAAGGGAGTAATTGGCAAACTTTAGAGTGGCCAAGTAGGGCAGCTGCAGCTGGAAAAATGCCCTCTCCCCTGCTTGCCCTTGCTGAGCAGTGTGTCTTCTGGCTGAGGGACTCTCTTTTGTTTTTTTGATGGTTGGCGGAATGGGATCTCTCTGATAGATGGTATCTTCCCACAGGCTAAAATAGGAACAACCCCTCTAGTAACAGGAAGGCAAAGTAATACCCCAGGTAGTTTTACTGTTTTACTACTAATTTTACTGCTTAACACCCCTTCAGGAAATGAGTCCCACACCCAGAAGATAAACCATGGCACACCCATTTTAGCATTAGGCCTTGCTCTCTCCCACAATTACCAGAAGCAGGCTACTGGAAATAGAATAGCCAGACTATCCGATTGAAGGATATGAGGAGGTAGCACTTATTCATATTTCTATTGATTCTATATGAGGGTGCTCTCTCTAGACTAACATGCCTGGCCTCCTTTATACCAATTGTCCACACACTTTTCCCATGACAGCCTATTCATTTCCTGTCTGCCTAGAGATCAGGAATTCATATTTGTTTCTTATTAATAGTATCCCTATGAATCTTGTGAGCTAGAATGAAAGGATATCAATATTAGTAGAATCTGAAGTTGGTACAGCCTAAAGATGTTAAGAATGTTAAGAACTCATCTGGGTGAGGCATTGATTGCAGCAGTCAAGAAATGCTTGAGGCACATATCTTCATCAAAGCTGTATCCGATCCAAGAGGTCTTTACTTCCTCCTAGGGTAATAGGCAGCCACTGAAATCAATTAGCCATGCACCTAGACATTTATCTTTATGCCCTTTGGGAGCCCTACTGCAATCTTGTTATCAATCCGCACTGGAATGTGTCTACTGACCAGAAGATAAATTTTATTTAAGACAAACAACAAAAGGTAACAGAATCAAGATTTTCAGTTTGACTAATCCCAATTCCTGCCCAAGCAGTTTGGAAAATTCCTCTTTCTTAAAGAGCTCCTTCTAAGATAACCATGACAATGACAGCTGTACATAACCCCCCATCTCCATTATATCAACATGTGTTGTCCAGTGTAATTCTCTAGATGCTTTCCCTGATCTTGCTTCAATTCCTTATCAAATGATCTTTTAAAAAGAAAATGTAGTCTGAGGAGAATAAGGAGATTGGGTGGGTGGGAGGCTGTGAACCTTAAGACTTAGCAGGATGATATGGGAAAATAAAACATGCAATGGCTAGGGGCACCAGGGTGCCTCAGTTGGAAGCAGCCACCTTTGGTTCAGGTCACAATCTGGAGGTCCTAGGTTCTGGAATCAAACCCCACATCAGGGTTCCCTGCTCAGTGTGGAGTCTGCTCCTCCCTTTCCCTCTGACTTCTACCCTGTTCATGCGCTCTCTCTCTCTCAAATAAATTTTAAAATCTTAAAAAAAAAAAAAAAAGTAGTATGGCTAGATTTTAGAGATAAAATGTTAGAGATAAAAAATGCTCTGTGATGGATGATAATCATCTGGTAAATTTAAAAGACTCTAATGAAAATTTGGTAAGTTTAATTTAAAAAAAAAACACTGTTAAAAGGCTTGTATTTATTGGCTCTCCAAATTTCATTTTTACTTTTTAACAGCACATCAGTTTTCTTTCATTTTTTTCTTCTACATTGCATCAGCCTTTATCAAATGCACACTGCCCAGGAGGATGCTGTGCTCTGAGGATGTCTCCAGAGAGAGCTGTGAGGACTTCAGAGAAAGCACTTATTCAGCCTGAAGGGACAGATCTGTGTTCTCCCCTAGAGTGGAACCTGAGGCGATGACTGTCTTTCCTCCTGCAGTTGTGGCCACTGCTCTAGGGAGCCATAAGCTGCAGTCTGAAGGATGCAAATGACTTTCACAAGAGGGTCCATGTATGGCAGCCAAGGCTACCATAACAAAGTACCACAGAATGGGTGGTTTAAACAACACATATTACTTTCTCACAATTGTGAAGACTAGAAATCCAAAATCAAGGTGTTGGCAGGATTGGTTTCTTCTGAAGTCCCCTCTCCTTGGCTTGGGCTTGTAAGATGACTGTCCTCTCCGTGTGCCTTCATCTGGTCTTCCCTCTGTTTCTCCACATCCCAATCCTCTCTTCTTATAAGGATAACAGTCTTTTTGGATTAGGACCTCACCATATGATCTCATTTTACCTTTCTTTCCTCTTTAAAGGCCCCATATCCAAATACAATCCCATTCTGGGGGACTGGGTGTCAGGAACTTGGGGAGGACACAATTTATCCTGTAATAGTAGTCTTTTCCTAGTTGGTAGAGGGTGTTCAAACAGTGAAATCTGCTCCAAGTTTCAAAATGTACCAGAGTCAAGAAGGTTATCTATTGCAGGGTAGAAATTTTACAAGGGATAGGAAGCAAGCACAAACTTCAGGCTTAACTCTAAAGCTGACATGACATCAATTTAGCAGTCCAAACTCTCCACTTCTTCATCTTTCAGGTTGGTATTTCAGGTTAGGAGAAGAGAACTATGTTAGCAGAAGTAAAGACTAGTTACTTTTCTTCATGTCCCAAATTTTACTTTCACTTTCCTAGACTCTCTCAGTCTCAGGAGACGAAGCCCTCTCCATGTTGGTTCCCTCAGCTTCCCTTCCTCTGCACTTTAAGTTTCTTTGGACCTTTATCCATCCTATCTCCTTTCTGCCTTCCCAGTGCCAACTCCTCTTCATGTGTCCTGTTTCTACCATCAATCACAGCTTCCAAAATGATTCTTTCCTATCTCCACTGTCCCAGGGAGAAACCACAGGTCTTTCTTTCTCTACTGGATATTTCTCCAGTGTTACAAAAACAAGCTCAGAGTTCCAGTATTTTTAAAGTAAAACAGAACACAATTCCCCAAACTGTGTGCTATCCCTCCTGTTCACTTTCAGAGCTCCAAGGATAGCTGAACACTAGAATTCATGTGTCAGTCATCCTCCTTAGTCCTGGTTCAGAGACTGGCACTGTTGACATTTTCCTGAAGCACTTTCCTCCCTTGGTTTGATCTGGCTCTCCATATTCTCACTCTCCTGCCTACAGCTCAGTTCTTCATCCAGCCCTCTTGCACTGTGACCTCTCAGTATGAGGTCTCATCTGCTCCCATGGTTCCAATATAAACCTTTGCTTAAATATTTACCAAATCAATATAATTTACTTTGGCCTAAACTCCTGACCTACACTGCCAGCTCTTGCCTATGCAGTACCATCTGGATGTTCAAATAGCCCCTCCAACACAATGTGAACAACACCAAATTATTCACGTCCCCAATACCCACCCCCTTATTTTTTAACAAATAAGTTGCAATTTTTAAAAAAGCAAGAGAGAAATGTAACAAACCTATAGATTAAAGAGACTTAAGATACACATCAACCTTGTGGGTCTTATGTTGAATCTGATGCAAACAAACTAGTAAAAATTATGGTATAATCAAGGAAATTTAAAGTATTGATAATATTAGGGAATATTAGGGAATTATTGCTAGATTTGCTTAGGTGTGATGTATTAAAATTGTGTTTTAAAACACAATTTATGTATCTTTTTAAGATACATATTAAAATATCTATGGGTGAAATTATGTGATGTATGAGCTTTTCTTTTAAAACCTCTTTTAAAGCAAGAAAAGGGAGTATGGTTATATAGATGAAATAAGACTAACCATGAGCGGAAGCTGGTCATGGTCACACAGGCGGTCATGCACACAATTATCTTTACTTTGGTATTTGTTTCTCATAATAAATGGATTTTAGACATCAAAAAAAGGTTTAAAAATGAAACTAAGTTAAAAAAACTACACCTCCTTCTCACTCCCCTAATTTTGTTGGCAGATCTTGTCTCTTTTGTCTTTATCATTTTGCTATCCTTCACCTTATCCTCCCACCCCCAAACATATAGGAACTGTATTCAGCCCACTCTGCTTTCCCTCCAAAGCATACTTGTTTTCTTTCTTCTTTGTTTTTCCTAATCATCACCTGGGTTCAGAGGACCTCATTTCTTTGCCTATAATAATCTATAACTTTTGTCTCCTGAATCCTGGTTTTCATAAGAGCAGGGTTTATTCTAACAAGAATAAAATAATATTCTAATTCGACTTGTTTTCCCAGACCATGACCTACAGACTTACTTTGAGACAACAGAACAATCTATGGGAGACTTGCTACCTAAAACGAAGCATGAAAGGACTTCTGACCTTGGAACTGGTGGGAGTGAGAGTGAGGAGGAAGTTTGGAACTTGATTTGCCGTTTGCCTTCCAAACTTGGGTTATACTTTTCTAATAACTGTTCAATAGGCAGAGATAGCTGAGTATACGGGTTAAAAATCAAATAGCCTCCTGGTTGCAGGGCCTCAGTTCCCTAAGTAAATAATTGTGCTTACTCCACAGTGTCATTATGAGGATTAAATGAGATAATATGTATAAACTGCTTAAAATAGTGCCTGGTGCATAGTAAGTACTATATAAAGTCGGTAAAGTATAACTCCTTTGATGAGTTAGCAAATCCTTCTGTTAATAGGAACTGTTACATCTCATTTGGTTTTAGGATATTCACATTTTAAAAATAATCCCTGGTTGTGAGGTTTTTTTCCCCTAGGTCTCCAAAGATAGGTGAATGCTCAAGAGATACATAAGAAAATCTTATAGGAAACAAAAGAAAATTATTCTCTTTATATTTTCATGCTAAAAATAATAAATTAGGCCTTGTTCAATATTCAGAGACAGTGGAGCCCTTATTCCTTCTACATGTGTGTCCATATGACAGGAGAAGGTTTTAAAGGAGGGATAAGCAGTGGAGGGTAACAGGGTATAACCATGATATTCATCTTCATTAGCTCTCAGTGTGATGCAATGTATCATAGCTATGTGCACTGGGAAAGGCAGTTTACAGATTATATTCTATAATTTTAATGAAACAAATAAACAGCTTAAAAAGGTGTCTGCAAAGAAAACAGGGAATAAAGACAGACCTCATAATGTAAATACAGGCAAACAATAAGAAAATGGCAGACTCGATACCTCTATTCCTAGTATAAGCCCTTGGTAGCCATACTGCAAAATAAAAATGATGATGAAATTAAATTTGATAAAAAGAAGGAAAGAAAGAAAAAAGAAAGAAAGAAAGTAGAAAACTACTTGAAATATTAGTATATACACCTACAATTGTTAAAGATAAGTTTCTAAAGTCTACAACATACAGAACTCTTTACAATCAATAAAGAAAATATACAACAGAGAAGATATAGTCTTAACAGTAAATTTCTTCCTAACCTGAAAAAAACAATGTTTTGTAGGAAATCTATGTTAGTTGGAAATGCTACTTGAACTGGAATAATTTTTTAAAAATGATTCTAGGTCAATATTATAAGCAAAGTACTGCAGTAAAGTTGTGAAGTCACTAATGAACACAGTACTAAAGCATATAGCAATGTAATTACTTACATAAAAACAAGACAATGAAATCTAGTATTTTACTAATATATTTTAAAGAGATGAAGAGCAGATAGTGAATTTAAAATTTTAATCACAGGTTCACTAATTACCTCTCACTTAAGAAAGCTGCCAGATTTATATGTGGCAGACATTTGTCTTTTACAGAGACAAATATACTGATCACCTCTGTGATGACAGGTGGCTAGTAAGTAGTATGCTAGCCATGAAATGTTTTCAAACATATAAACACACCTCCCTGATCTTTAAAGGTTAAAGAGAGAGAGAGAAAGAGAGAGAGAGAGACAAAACACCTGATTCTTTTGAAGAACTCTTTTCAAAATAAATTGTGTTATATAAGCTGTATTTTGAAAATATTTCCCATGCTATGCATTCTTTAGGGCAAAACAATGTAACTTATTGCCAATAAATTTTTATATCTGAACACTTTAAAAAATTAGAAACAGAACTCTATAATTTGTTTTAAAATCTTTCAAATAAAGAATTTCATTGGCTTTTGAACCCCTTTTAAAAATGTATAAAATGTAAGACTATCTCATTTAGTTCACAAAAGCAAGTGATCAGCATAATAGAAGATAGAAATTTACTAGTCAAATTTCAACAAAAGCCTTTGGCTCCTTGATGAATAGAATTGGAAGTGATTTAGTACATCTGATGATGTGCTTCTTCCATTTTGATCTAGAGTTCTTTCTTAGGTGTTTTTCCAGCTAAAGCACTATTAAAACCAACTATCAAGTCAACTGAAATAAATCCAAGACTTTAAAAATAAGGAAGCATTTCAATCACACTACTCTCACTAAAAATATTAGTATAATTGTAATAATATATTATAATAATATAATAATATTTTGGTAAGAGCAGTAAGACAATGATCATATTTTGTTGTTGTTGTACCATGAATATATATTTTGTACCATGAATATATATAATGTGTTTGTGTGTGTGAGAGTGTGTGTGTGTGTGTGTGTGTGTGTGTTTGAAATACAATTAATTAAAATCAAATTCTACTCCTGGCAAGACTGTGAGAAACTCCACAGACACGCTCCCTAGTGAAATGGGTGAAAATTCTTTTTCTTTTTTTACGGGGCGCCTGGGAGGCTCATTTGGTTAAGCAACTGCCTTCAGCTCAGGTCATGATCCCGGAGACTGGGGATCGAGCCCCACATTGGGCTCCCTGCTCGGCAGGAGGCCTGCTTCTCCCTCTCTCGCTCCCTCTGCTTCTGTTCCTTTTTTTTTTTTAAGGTTCTTTATTTATTTGACAGAGAGAAACACAGCCGGAAAGGGAACACAAGCAGGTGGAGTGAGAGAGGGAGAAGCAGGCCTCCTGCCGAGCAGGGAGCCTGATGTGGGACTCGATCCCCAGTCTCCGGGATCATGACCTGAGCCGAAGGCAGTCGCTTAACCAACTGAGCCACCCAGGCACCCCTCTTTTTTTCTTTTAAGACTTATTTAATTAGAGAGAGAGAGCACAAATGGGAAGGGCAGAGGGAGAACCTCAAGTAGACTCCCCGCAAGTGCAGAGCTAGAAGCAGGGCTCCATCTCAGGACCTAAGATTACAACGTGAGTCAAAACCAAGAGTAGGTCAATGGACTGTGCCACCCAGGTACTCCAGTGAAAATTATTTTTCTAATATTTTATTTATTTATTTGATAGAGAAAAAGAGATCACAAGTAGGCAGAGAGGCAGGCAGAAAGAGAAGAGGAAGCTGGCTCCCTGCTGAGCAGAGAGCCCAATGTGGGCTTCGATCCCAGGACCCTGAGATCATGACCTGAGCTGAAAGCAGAGGCTTTAACCCACTGAGCCACCCAGGCAGCCCAATTTTAAAACAAAATTTAAACCATTGGAATGGTCTTAAGGGTGTACAGCAAATAAACATTTATTCAAGATCCACTATAAGGCTATAATAACAGAGTTTATGAAACTTCAACTAATACCTGCTTCTTTCCTGTCCATTCACAATTCAATGAGACAGAAACTACTGTCCAGACTGGTACATAGCTCCCTCTCCACATCCTGGCTAGAGGGCTATCATCCCAGGAGAAGAAGGATGTCAACATTCCTCATCCTTCCCCCCAGTTATCTATTACTGAAGCTAGGTTCTGAATGAGTACAAGGAGGTGGGGTTCCCTTCTTCCACCTATTGCCCACTGGTGGGATACAGGCTCTATTTTAGGTATGGCGTGCTAGGAATAGTAGGGCCCAGATCACCCTTGCCATGACTCATTTGTAGTTTGCAAATCAGGGGTTCCAAGCCAGGACAGGCAAGCTGAGAAGACCTGAAGCTGCTGTCATTCCCTCCACTCCTCCACTATAGGAGTTGTCCTACAGTGAGGTGTATCATTCTGAGAGAAAAGAAAAATGTCCCATGCCCAGCTCAAGCTTTGACTCAGAATGAGAATCAGGACATAAAAGAGCTCCAGATCTCTTCCTAAAGTAACTGACTTCATTTGTAACAGATTGGACAGAAGTTAAAGCCTAAGTGTCCTCTCAAAAACAGTGAAGGTTGTGGGGAAAGGCAACTGCAAAGAGGTTGACAGATTCATTGGAGATAAAAGATAAACTAGACATTACCTAGTGTGTCAGAGAAAACAGCAGGAACGAGACATCTGGGAGAAGTTCTCCCAGGCTCAGTGAAAGTCTCAGCACTGACATCTGGCATCTCTCTTCAAAGGAATCTGAATTTAATTGAATCAGATGATGATGCAATTTATGCCTCAGGGCATGCTGAAACCAAAGAACAACCAGCCAGGCAATTAAGAGATGGGTGCGGTCAGGAAAAGACAATCTGAGAGAGCCCTGCAAAAACCAGGGGTTAATTATGGCCTACTCAAGGCTGCACGCACCTCCCACCCCCTCAACCCCTCTCACCCCCATCCAGAAGCAACATAAGAGACTTCATACTGAGGGAGGAAATGGACTTCACAAAAATAAATAAATAAATAAATAAATAAAAAATCCATCCAGACACTAAACAAATAAGCAAATAATAGGCACTAGTGTTGGTGAGGAGACTAGTACCCAGAGTTGCTACAACATATTTTCTAAAATGCCTAGTTTCTAACAACAACAACAACAAAATATGATCATAATCTTAAAAAATGCATGTGACAAAAACTGCCTGTGAGACTAACCAGATGTTGAAATTAACAAAAAACTTCAAAGTAATCATTTTAAGTACATTCCAAAACTAAAAGAAACCATGATTAACAAAATGAAGAATGTGGTGAACCCTGAATAATGTATAGAATTATCAAATCACTATGTTGTACAACTGAAACAAAGAACATTGTATGTCATCTATACTTCGCTAATACGTTTTTATAAATAAGATAAAGGAAGATATGATAACAATGTTATATCAAACCAATAGAAAGGTTTAAAATCACTAAAAAAACAAAAAACAAAAAACAAAAATCCCCACCAAATGGAATACTACAGTTTTGAAGTACAACAACTGAAATGAAAAATTCACTATATATAAAAAAAGAAATGTACAAACAAGTATCTCTCAAAAACACAGACAATGGGGCACCTAGGTGGCTCAGTTGGTTAAGTGACTGCTTTTGGCTCAGGTCATGATCCTGGAGACATGGGATTGAGCCCCACATCGGGCTTCCTGCTCGGCGGGAAGCCTGCTTCTCCTTCTCTCGATCCCTCTGCTTGTGTTCCTTCTCTAGCTGTGTTTCTCCCTGTCAAATAAATAAATAAAATCTTTAAAAAAAAAAAAGACAAAATTCTTCAACAAAATATTAGCAAACTTTGATGCTAAAAAGACATGGGAAGAATTATACATTATACAAGTATAATTTATCCCAGGTATGTAAGGTTGATTTAATAATTGGAAATAATTAACGTAATCCATCACTGCAACTTCACAGAGACTATCCACAAAAAACCTACAGCTAACATATACTTGATGGTGAGAAACTAGAATCAGGTTCAAGGCAAGATCTGGTTGAGAGGTATAATATTAG